>JAQLOM010000008.1:7822065-7835119 GCA_030068315.1 Chrysichthys thysi | reverse complement strand
CACACACACACACACACACACACACACACACACACACACACACACACACACACACACACACACACAGAACAGCACAGCACAGCACAGCACTGCATGAAGATGTATCTCAAATCCCAGTGACCTTTTCCAAGGATTTGTCCATAATTAGGTTTTCCAAACACATGGATTTCCAAACGTCGCTTGGCATACTAATGCTGTATCTGTATTTAAATGACAAGGATTGGAATTGATTTTTTTCCACAAAGGAAAGTGTGCAAACATGGAGTGAGTCTTAATTTCTTCACATTACCAAAACGATAAATAAAGCAGCCAGTCTGGTGCAGTTCCATGTCTTAGCCCTTTCATAAATTTTAATGACATAGCTGCGTCTCAGATTACAGATTGTTATATTGGATTTTATGCTTTATTGCTCTTAATAACATATAAATACTCTAGGCACATTAAGTGAGGATATATTCTGTGTGCATACACCACCGCATACACTACACACGAGCTTACTACCACATACTTGCATGCCCATGTGTCCCAGGTGTGCTCGAGTTGAATGTCTTGATTTACACACTTGTGCCCAGTCCCTTTTTATTACCTCCCTGGGAGATCATGCCAATTGTCATGGCCACTGAGTTTTCCATTACGCTGCCTCTACATTTGTCATTGCTGTTGTTTAAATCAGCCTCCCATCATGCTCTAAATTAGCTCATTTATCGGCACCGCAGCGCTCCTACACCACTCCACCCCCCTCGTTAGCCGCAGCTTTGCCTCTGCACACCGCTCAGATCCAGGGCAGGGAAACCATTCGATTCCTAAAACCAGAGTACAGTCGTTCGCCGTACAGCAGCATCAGAGGAGGAATTTTAGCATAGAGAGATAGTTTCACTGATCTGCGATCAGCTTGAAAAGGAGCAGTCAAACATTTTATAACACTGATGTTGTGCGATTACCATGGCGAAACATTTTGACATGTTCTTCCCAACTGAGGAAAGAATAGTTTAGTTGAAATCCATTCATTCATTCTATAATGGAAGTCCATTAGAAGGGCAGCAGAATTTGTTTATTTATTTATGCTGTATATTTACACTTTCATAAATTCCTCAGTCGTGTAAATTACTGTGCATGCTGAGTAATCCTGCATAAAATGAAACTTTTTATACTATCGGTGGTTAGCCGAATCAAGTGGAGTGAGTGTAATTTTAAAGAGTTCCCCTTGTGACTTAGAAAGGGGAGCCCTAATCAGAGCAGCTTGTCGAAGCCCATGTTTTCTGAAAGAGGCAGCCCAAAAGAAATGGATTCGATTGTGCAACTTCAGAGTTTTGCAGGTTGGTAGGCACTCCAGATAGCTAAATGTATGGGCACGAGCACTGAGAAGGTGAGTTTTTCAGAACGTGTTATTCACACAGGCCGAATCTGATCATAAATTCGATTGATTCCATTGGATATGTTCATTTTACTAGGGCAGGTAGCTATCCAACGACTTGGTTAAAACTTGAGAAAAGCATAATTAGCAAGGGTCAAAACATCTTTAGGCAAAATGTATGATTTGACCTCTGTGTTTGTTAAACTGGCTCTAATGTATTTTTTGCAGACGAGCAAAAAGCAAGCTACGAATAGCCGAAATGTTAACATTCCTATACCACTTGGGGAAATGTATTTCTATAAATTGTACAGATACAGTCAACGTATATTATTAGCGGAAAATTGTCAAAACACAATTTTTCGTTTTCATCTTGGGCTGTTCTCCAGAACTGACCTACAGCTACATCTGTTCGCTTTTCCCAGCCCACTGCATGTACATGAAACTCTTATGGAGGAACTAATGAACCATACTTTCCTTATGGCTTCCAGCAACAATAAGCTACAAGTAAATGGTTTATTTTCTCAAAGCAGGGAAACATGTTGGGTCTGTAAATTGTCCTTAATTACAGATTCAGTTAAATGAGATTAGGTTGAAAAAAACAAAACAACAACAACACTGGAAGAAAAGGTCAATGCTTGGAGCGTATTATTTAGCAACAACTGTTGATTATTCAGTGCCTACTCTGAAATGAATAGGAAAGGTGCAGAGTTACAAGAGGACAGAAGGTAAATCTGAATGCACTGATCCATCCTGTGATTGTAAGGCATTAAAATAGCATCAAGCACTGCCAACAGACTCAGAAAAGTCTGAGAAACCCTTGCTGTCCATGTTGATGCTGCATTTAACGGCACTTCTATGAAGCATTTTGTAGAGATTTTAAACATCATTTAACAAGAAAAGGAATAGGAAGGCATACTCTGCGATTGATAAATCAGGCTGATGTCTGTCCTGGCTCCTTGTTGGTGGAATGATCTACCCACTGAAGTCAGAATTGCTGACTCCCTGACTACCTTCAAGCGGAAACCGAAGACCCACCTCTTCAGGCTGTATCTTTCCCCTGCCTCCCTATTCATTGTGTACCGTAATCGCATAGTGGTCGTAACCAGCCCAGGCTTCGTTCTGTCTAGCCTGCTCATGATGTCTTTGGGATTATCTGTTGGGGTTTTGTTCCCATTTTAGTTGTATTTGTGGCACTGTTTATTCATATTTGCGCTCATTTATGGTTAGCTCGCTTTTCATCGCTGTTAGCTGGTTGTTACTTCTACAGAATATTACACCAAGTGTTATTCTGGCACTTACCCAGTTGGCATTAGAACGTTCTTGTCTAGAAGCTCTACTATTCTTGTACCTGACTTTGACCCTTGTTGTGCATCGCTCTGGATAAGAGCATCTGCTATATGCCTGTAATGTAATGTAATCTAATGTAATAACTGTGTTATCCATAAATACAAACAAACAACTTGCAAAACAAGGATAAAAAATTTACAGTAACATTAAGGAAAAATAGAGGTTTTCCTCTCTGGCTTTAATACTCACATAATACATATGCTTTTTACATAGGCTGCCCATAAACTGTCCAGCGTTACATTATAAAAGGGTAATAAATGCTTATGAATGCATTATAAAGGTCGAGTGTTTGAGTAAGCACATTGTTTGTGTGTAGTCTGGGTCAGACACCAGTATGTTAACCCACTCGCTTTCGTTTTAGATGCACTGGCTATACTTGGTTGGCTGCCCAGCACCTAGTTTTTCGCTGAACAGCAAATACCACGGACATAATGATAGCGCGTAGTAAACTCCAGGAATGCCAACCAGTAAATAAAGCTCCATTTGGTCCGGGGTTCCTCTGGCACAGCATACGCATACTGCAAAAGAAAAGCTGCAGTGAACTGCTGAAAACATACACGAGCACGCACTAATGTACACACTCCTGCAAGCATCGCTGCTTTCAAACACAGCTCAGAACGTGGACTGCTCAGCCTCTGTTGCTAAGCGACAAATTGGTTTCACTGCGAAGGCGCACACTTTTTTTTCCCCTTTTGTGATACAGCGTAGTGCTTTACTCTGACACACTAACGCATGCACATCCACCTGCCTTAAAAACAACATTAAACATTACCCGATATCTGTCTGACATAAACCTCTAATGCTTAACTTCCTTCTTCAAGCTGTCTCGGGCTGATTTTAAAACCTACTCTGCGCTTCAATTTAAGCAACAAGTGCTTGAGGGAATTAAGAGTCATGCCATTTAAAATGCCTTTGAGGCTGGGTTCACGGATCTGCACACGTCACTGGCTTTGCCTCACATGACACAGATGGGGGGAAAAAGACAACCCTGTCTCTTCACAAATCTGAGCCATCGCATCATATTGGTCGAAAGCAGCTTTGATCATGGTTGTCATGGGGAAAAAAAGCCCGTTAAGCCTCTCTAAGAGTGCCTCACGATATTCAGCCATTGACATGCAATGAGATGCATTCAGTACATAGATGCCTTCTGATCACGCAAACAGACCATACGCGGTATTCTCCATAACCAGTTAATGCAGGGTTTTTTTTAACCTAGGGATTTCTTCACTCAGTACATGATCTAGCTTCCCATCATTATCTGCCAAGACCTGCATATTCAAAATAAGCAGGACGTCACACGGTGTGCCACATGCTTCTCTGTTGTAACAACAAATCAAAGGTCCTCTTTCCCTCTTGCAATCCATATTTCTCTCTAACCTTCTCTTTGTGTGTGTTTCTCTCTCTCATGTGTGTGTGTGTGTGTGTGTGTGTGTGTGTGTGTGTTTCATTTCAACACCCATTAATCACTTCTGGTGCCTTTGTCACCATGGCAACTGGACTAGCCAAGTCTTCCCCCATTCCCCAGGCTGCAGCTATCTCTCCCAAGTGGGCAGGCATTATGGCCCTGATGGACAGCTCTGCTACCCTGTTGGTGTGAAAGAAACAATACTCCCCTCTTCCAAAACAGTAATCGAGAAGTCCGGTTTGCTTTTCCAGCACATGCGGCATCCCTAATTCATTCCTTTCCTCCCTCACCCTCTCGCGCTCTTTCTCGCCATCTCAGGCAGATATCGCCAGTTACGTAACTATATGCAGTGTTACTCTTTGAATTATAGCCTATATATACAGTAGGATCGAGCGTTCAAATAAATGCAATTAGATCAAATGATATCCGTCCTACTTTGATGTACGATACCAGTGTGATTTGTGCACAGACTCCATGGTATTGTCATACAGGATAATAGATCCCAGTCCTGATCTTCAGTACACCCACATGCAGCCTGTTAATTAGCTGATTAATGGGAATGTGTTCGAGCAAGAAGGAAACAAAATAGTCCAAACAGTGATACTACAACAGGACCACAGGTGGGAACTTCTCATATGCCTACCATAGATCATATAGTGTGATATACTGCCGTTATATGCATTTATAGGTGATGATGTGGTATGTGATTTGCTATTACTATTACTGAGTTACCAATGGAGAAATACAGATCCTTGATATCGTGGGGGAATCTGGAGCCGTGCCACTGAACCATTCTTCTGGCTGCATGGATGCAAGCATTGCTACTGTAACTATAATACAAATCTCAGGTGAATACCCCACACAAGACGTGAATCAACTGATCAGCCAGCGGTCCTGATCCCAACATGGCTACTGTCAGGGTGCTGTGTGTGTTCGATATATATATATATTTCTCTTTGTATATCCAACAGCAACGATACATGCAAGATATCATTCTTGGGCTAAAAATGTCAGCGATGCCAGAGCTTTTTTGCACACACTGCGCACACTAAAAGTCACGGCAGAGCAAAGTCTGGAATGCCAAGTGGTCTCTGGAGATCGGGAAGGGGGAAAAAACCCGAGGAAGGAAATAAAACAGAAGCCAAGACACCAAGCAAGCCGCTATGACCACTCTGATGTTATGAAGACGGTTTTGTAAATCAGCTATCCGAACACACTAGCTCAAAGTGTCACCCAATGACATGAGCACCTGATCTGTATACAATATACAATATACAGCTGACCATGAATGCTTACAATGTACAGCGGTAATGATGTAATCATTTTTAGAAGTACACTAAAGGAGAATGGCACTGAACTAGTGAACAGATGTTTCCCATCATCAGAACACTCCAGGAGTTTACAACCCCACTGGCTAGTTTCTAAAGTGGAACGACCTGACGTTTCAACCTCTTATAATCGCTTTAGCGATCGAGAATAATCAATCCAGCTCTGCCTTTTCTTCCTAGCGATCCATTATCCAGGACCGTCTGAGAGCTGCAGCCTGAGGACGTCAATACAATTAGCATCAAATCAGTATTCACATAATAAGCCTCTGGAGTATTCCAGCTGTGGTGTTTATATTTTGTGAATGTGAATATGTGAGTGTACGTGTGTGTGTGTGTATGTCTGTATATGGTTTCTCCAGACTCACTGTGGTTTTGGTCTCTCTGATTTCCTTTTCCTTGTTCTGTCTCCTGGCTGGCGAGAGGGACCCGGGGCTCTGTGGGGACAGACAGGAGGCATCGTCAAAACTGCCCTCTGTGTCAAAGCTTTCCTCTGTCTCCATCTCTCAGGTGGTCCCTTTACTCCTTCTCTCTCTCACACGTTCTCTTCCACTGTGTCTCCCGCGTGCTGTCTGCCTGCTTGCCTGCGTTGCCTTGGTGAGCAGTGCAGAGTGGGCTGTGTTTATGTGAGCGTGTGTATCTGTGCGTGTGTGTGTATGTGTGTGTGTAGGGAGAGGGGTGTGCCAGTGCTGTTGGAGAGTAGGGGGGTTTGTGATAGTGCAACTGCAATGAGGACAGAGAGAGAGAGACAGAAAGGTAAAGTGAGTGAGACAGCGAGGCTGAATGAGTAAGTGAGTGGGTGAGTGGAGGTGTGACACACCTCCAGTCCTTCAGTTAAGAATGCTGAGTGCATGCAGTCAGTAAAAATGAAGGGAGAGTGATGGAGGGAGAGGTAAAGTTCGAGAGAGGAAGGGAAGGCAGGCAGGAAAAGCACAAGACAGCTGGAAGAGAAATACTATGAAGGGAACCTTCACAGACAGAGACAGTGTGACAGATCCAGTGAGTTAGAAAGCATAAATGGGAGCACAAGGAGGGAAAACAGCTTTTATGTAGTCACACCACACCTCCCTCCTTCTTCAGGACGCCGATGTGTGCTTGAGTAAGAGAAGAAGAGAAGCAAGGAAAGGGAGGGAGTGTGAGGGGAGACATGGCTGTGTAGTAAGTACTGAGAGGCTAACGAGTGGAGGTGAGCTGAATATGAGATGCGAGATCGAGACAAGAGAACGAACAATGATGAGCCTTCTCTTCCTGCAATTGTGACAAAGGGAGATTCTCTCTCTCTCTCTCTCTCTCTCTCTCTCTCTCTCTCTCTCTCTCTCTCTCTGTGTGTAAGGGTCACATGATAGCTGCATTCTATCAGGACGTAGAAGGCAGTGAGGAGAGTGTGCGTCGGTCTGTGCTGGTGTCTTGTTCGAAGGCGTGAAAACTAGACTGTGTGCAGGTGCTATATTTACACCCAAACTCCTCAGCATCCACCATCACCCCTGTGTTCGGATCTTTCGTCAGTGTTTGCGTTTGCATTTTCCTATGTCCATGATGCTTTCTGTGCAAAATAATCACGCACAATGTTCCATTCTGTGTTTTATTTGGTATAATACTAATGCAGCAGTGAAATAATCCCTAGAAATATACACGTGTGACTGCTCGAAGATGCACACCCACACACACTGACTCACCTGAAGAGCAAAACCACAAAATCTCACTGAACCATGAAAAAGGTCTAAACATCACACGACAATACAGCCTCTCACCTTTCTCAGGAACATGGAGGCAGTGGCCCCACACTGCCCGTCTTGTTCTGTGCCCTGTCGTTTGACGATCGACTCCCTCTTTGTGCCAGCTCCACACTGCCTTTCGACCTCCTTTCCCTCTTGTCCCGATTTAAAACACCCCTTTCCCTGCTATGATTCTCCCGATCGTTTTTTTCTGAACCTGGCCTCGGACCAGGAGCTAACCACGTGCCAGTGTCCAGGAGCAGGACGCCCATATGGCCTGTGCTCCAGTCTGCTTGCTGGCATGCCCACGCCCTCGTCCCACTGCCAGGCAGCCACGTGACCTGCCCAGAGCTTTGCTTGGTCTGATTTCCTCTGCTACTCAAGCGTTACTGTTAAGGGAGCCTTGCAGGTGGCTCAAAAGCCTGCAGCCTAGACACGCTGTTTAAGACTGCCAAACAGTGAAGGGTTCGATTGTAAGTGACCTGGCAGTGAATTCAAACGATGATTTTAGAATAAGCACTAGAAGCCTACCAGGCGGTGTAAAATTGGCACAGTAGAATTGCTGCAGTGATGTAGGCAAGACCCGACTTTCATTTCTTAAACATGTTGTAATGTCAAAACCATGATCACATAGCTGGCATCTTGTATGAGCATCTAGCAATACCAAGGACAATGCTTTACTTGTGTCATGACGTAGGTGTCATGGTACCTTGGTGAAAATAAGATATTAATGGTGTGTCACTGGAACATTTATTAACGCTAAGGGCATGGACAGATGTTGTGATTATGCTGATTTAATTTTCAGTTTCAGTTTAGGCATTTAGTTGTCCTGAGGAAGATATGGTTATGTGGTAGACATATTGGGTGCGTAGCACCAGTCATATTGCGATGCGCTTGCAATGTCTGTCAAGTGGTCTCTTCTGCTTTAGGAACATAACATACTCTCTGTCAAAAGCTAGATGTCTGGTTTGTTGGACAACAATATTGTCAACATAACATCTTACCAAGTAGCAGTACCGATGACGTGGCCATACGTCTAAGATGATAGAATGGTTAAAAGTCTGAGGTAATGAGACAAAATAATCCCAGGATCACTTGAGTAACAATGCTGAAGCCGTGAGCAAAAGTGTTCCTTAACTGTTCTGCTCATTTCACCTGCATCTATATGTAAAACAGTCATCCTTCTGAATAAAACATACAGCGAGGCAGTATGATCTCAAGCTGCACTTTTATTCTCCAGACTTTAAGCGAGACGTGTCAAACTCGCAACCCTACGGTGATCTATCTTGTCCTGTGAAGGTCTTGGTAATTAGCTGATAAGCTGAATCAGATGTGAGCTGAACTCTTCAGAGCTGTGGTCCTTCAGGAATCGAACCTGAAGTGCCTGTTTAAAGTAATGCATCACACCGGACACCCAGATCAATCCTCATAAAGATCCCACCCCTGACCTATGCGAGGAGGAGTGTACCTGGCTGTTCACTCTGGCTTTCCGGACCATCTTGTCTACCTTCTCCAGTTGCTTCACAGGAAGGTCAGTAGTCTGCGATCCATTTACTGAAAGCATATAGGTCAGGGGTTTACATCAGTTAGAAATCTCATTGTGTCATTGTAATAAATAAAATGAATAAAACGCACAATTTGTGCAACGTGCAAGATATTTGGGCTTTTGGACGTTAACTTTCATGTCGTTTAAACGACATACTTTCCAGTTATAAACACTAGCAACCAGTTTTTAGGAGTTACTGCAACAATAGGCACCTTCACATCTGCATGATGAATGGCTCCATGAAAACAAATGCCAAGAGCCAGCATCAGTCTGACAAATGACGTACAACATTATGAGAAACAAGGGAGACAAAGTAAGTGTGGTGCAGAGATGGTTCAGGTCAGCCCACGCAGTCTGCAACTCTACTGGGAGTCGCATGCTGTTTTTCTAATCCCCCTCAGGGACGTCCATTAAGAAGTGTAACCTTTGCGCCATCACCGCTGACACTGACTGTATCTGCATTTCCTTCCCTTCCTATCCTCTGTGTCTGTGTCTCTGTCCCTGGGCCTGTGATTCACTGCCTGGTGTCTTGACATACATCATACCAATGCTATAAACACAGAAGTCTCTGGAAGCTGTCCCTCAGACTGCATGGAACCTTGTGCCATTTTCATATAGCTTTTAAACTGGTTATAATTTCATTTTGAAACACTTGCTTGTCATTTTGTTACTTCCAGGCTAAAATGGCATTAGCATGAGCACCACAGGATACAGGTTTATTAGGGGGTCCAGTTTTTATGATGAAAAACACATTTTAAAATAAAACCAAAGAACTAGTCGGTATCTGTTCCGCCACATAAATCAGCAGTACGTAATTATAATTGTGTAAAGGGATTAATTGAAGGGAATGATTCATGGGGTTGATCCTACTGTCCTTGTTTGAAATATATTGGCTGAGATACAGTAAAGAGGATAACACTTCTGATACTTCTGTGTATGCACAAGTTTTAAGGTGTGTGTGTGAATGTGTGTTTATATACAGTATATATATATATATATATATATATATATATATATATATATATAGATAGATAGATAGATAGATAGATAGATAGATCGACACAGTATAGATATAGATATTGACAGACGTCATCTGCTCAATTTTGATGTTAATTTGATATGAGCCCTGAGCTCAATGATGCATATTTGAATTGATCATGAAAACAAATCATGAAAACGGACTTTTTAGCTTTCATTTCTATAAGCAGTAATATGCTGTTGTGTTGTTTGATGATGCAGAAAAAGTACATAAATATGTTGTTATAGCATAGTGACGGTCATCGTGTCACTGTCACAATGTAGGGGTGTTTTATATCAGGTATTCTTGTTTATATCAATCATTTTAATGAAGTAACATAACTAGCCAAGTGAGAATAATTAGGAAAAGGAACAAAAGAGATCACTTACAGAAGATTATCTGTAGTGTCTCTGTTGTGTGTAGGAAGACAAGATATTCATTAGATTTAGAATTAGAAACAAAGTAACTTGACATCACCTGAGGACTTGTGTGCACGGGTCGTCTTTGTGGCTAAAGTAGATGGCATTTCCCAAGCTGTTTCTGAAAGATATACAGGGTAAACATCATGAGGAGGGATCATATATTTCTTAAACCCTAAACGATCTTTTAAAAAGGTGCATAAAGCATAGCTTTCTTGTCTGGTTTTGTGTGTTATGATTATGCAATTTAGGATACAAAAGATAGGGCAGGTCTATGCAAATAAATTAAGTTTGTAGGTCCAGTGTCATTTTTACCAAATCCCAAGGAATGGTGACTGTGTACACAAATGAATACATCCAAGAAATGTATTCCATGTCAAACAATGTATTTAAACAGAGAGTGTGAAAAGGTTGTGATACGTAGCCCATGCTATGAACAGAACATTCATGCTTTAATTTTGTGTTCATGTTGCATTTAGTACAACGTTTCCACAGTTCCACAACCTTCGCTGTTATATTTTACAGGTAATGTGTTTGGAGAAAAGTTTGGTTTCCGTTTGACTGTGTCTCCACAGAGGCCCGAGCTCACAAATAGCACAAGGAAATACCTAATTTCTAAACCCTACTAATACTATGATGCAATTTAAACAATTATTCTTCATAAATTGCCCACAACACACCACTTTGGGTGCTAAATTTATCCCATTGCACACGCAAATTAACATGCATTATTTGGAGTCTTAATAAATCAGAGCCTAGGAGCACAATAGTCTATACTCTACCTAGTGCAGGGTTTCCTTTGCACTGCAGGGCCTACAAATTATTGCTGCAATTTTTTTGCTCAGTTGCCCCAATAATGTTTGCTGCGAAGTGAGATTTATTTATTTATTTATTTATTTATTTATTTTGCACATGCACTTGCAAAACAGTCCTGTTGTGTCCAGGCGGTAAGCGAGAAGCCAATTTTCTCAGCGAAAAAAAACCCTTGTGCAAGCATTATTTGCTAATCTGTCTCAAATAATAGTCTCGGTGTAGAGTGACCATTTGGCAGCCACTCCTGTAAATATTATTATAGGAATAAATATTTGGACAGGGGCACTTCAGGGTTAGTCTAAGTAAGCAGATAATGAATTGAGAACTTTAATTTTTGACACAGGAAGAAAAAGTGATTTTTCATTTTGATAGCTGGGTGTATAAATGAGGGGAAAAAAGGGAACAAACTGCTCTTGGTAATAATGTACAAACCTGCCAGGGTTCACAGGATATGCGTAGCGCTGGGCAAGTGCCAGAAGTGCACCACACCAAATACCCTAAAAGCCAGCTCAGAGCACAAAGTACACTCCAAAATAGGACTGACTCAAGAACTGTTTACCTCCTCAACACACAAGTCTTACATAGCATTGCAAAGAAGCAGCCTGATCCAAGATCAGCAACCTGTTCAGCTGATTCTTATCTCCTTCCCCCCCACCTCCCCCCTCTCTTTCTGGCCTTTATCCAAAACTCTACAAATACAGGCTGCCCCATGGGGGTGCTGCCAAGGCTCCACTCTCTAACTACTGATAATGATCAGTATTACACAGAGCTGCCTTCAGCGTGCACTTATAATGGCGTTCTGTTGAAAACAAATGGCTATTAGAGCATTATGCATGCCTGTCACCATGCTGCAATGCAGTAGCCAAATAGAAAAATGAAAAGGTTAGAAACTCCGGGTTTCTGTCCATGCTGGTGGCTCTGTGCATCAGTATAAATCATACAAATTCATTCTATATCAGCACCAGGTTTCAGCTTTCAGATAAACGGCTTGTGGAGATAATGAAAAATGTTAATGGCACATCACAGCCTACGGCTCTTTACGCAGTTGGCACAGCATCTATGCTTACACAATGTGATGCAAAAAACTGCCTGCGCTCATTACAATTCACATGTTTTTTATCAGGTGTGTACTCTTGCTTATAATAGCTTTAGGGAATATTCAGAAGAAATGTAGAAACAGAGAGATTAGCTGCCTGGAGTTTGGCTCTGATCACTGATGAGAAGTATATTTGTTTTAAAATGCTAGAATAGACAATGAGACCTGAGCATTTTGGCATGATTTTTGGAGCATGGAACTGTGCTGTATTATGCCCAAGAAATATATATCTAATGTGTTTCCAGGAAGCAAGATAGAACCTACAGAGAATTTAGCATTTTCTCTACAATGTTGCCAACTATGTGACTTTGTCATTAAATTTGGCCATTTTGAGTGCTTATGTGAGCCATTGTTCCCAAATGAACAAAGACTTATCACTATTTCCCCGATGACTAATCATTGATCACAATTGTTCAATAAAATCACTGATCACTATAAGGAAACAATGGTGCCTGATTTTCCTGATCACTAATCAGTGGTCTCTGTTGTTCCTAAAGGCCAGTTGCATTTATCCCAAGCATCAATCACTGAACACCATTGATGCCAAGGACCAATCACTGAACACCATTTATCCCAAGGACCAATCACTGAACACCATTTATCCCAATCACCAATAACTGAACACCATTGATCCCAAGGACCAATCACAGAGCACCATTTATCCCAAGCACCAATCACTGAACACCATTTATCCCAAGCACCAATCACTGAACACCATTTAGTCCAAGGACCAATCACATAACACCATTGATCCCAAGGACCAATCACAGAACACCATTTATCCCAGGCACCAATCACTGAACACCATTTATCAGAAAGACCAATCACTGAAGACCATTTATCCCAAGGACCAATCACTGAACACCATTTATCCCAATCACCAATAACTGAACACCATTGATCCCAAGGACCAATCACTGAACACCATTTATCCCAAACACCAATCACTGAACACCATTTATCCCAAGGACCAATCACTGAACACCATTTATCCCAATCACCAATAACTGAACACC
>JAQLOM010000008.1:7785973-7797279 GCA_030068315.1 Chrysichthys thysi | reverse complement strand
CCTTAACAGCTTACAGAAAGTAGGCATTTAAGGTCACAGTTCTAAAAACGCAGGACACTAAAGAGACTTGTCTACCGGCTGTGAAAAACACCCAAAGAAAGATGCCCAGGGTCCCTGCTCATCTGCGTGAACGTGCATTAGGCATGCTGCAGGGACGCATGAGAACACCAATAACAATAACCAATAATCAGTTTTCTTTTTCAAATCTCAAAATAAGATTCTTACACTGTGTCTCTGAATGTATGTAACTCATGACATATGGTTAAAACACTGCTCTTTTACTTCTTTTTGGATCATTTCTGAATAGGACTACACAGTGACCTCAACATTTAGGAAATTGTAGATTGTTCTCTAATTTTGATCTCCACTGTGTGTGTGTGTGTATGTATGTATGTATGTATGTATGTGCATGATTCTGATTGGCTGTTTCTCACTAGAGTCAGGTGGTAGCCAATAAACTGTGATTTAAATAAACTTAGTGATTTGTTCAATTGAAGTCTATGGTTGACAACTTATAAGGAAAGCTTTGTTGACCTTTTGTGAAACTCGTTATATCACAGTCACTCTGCTGCCAGCTCCGATCTGTTATGCTGTTATAATACTGTTATGGAACTGCTATCTAATTTTTAAGAAAAGGATCATCCTTACACCCCCCACCCTACCCCCAGGACACTTCTGCTTAGCACAGCTGGATGACAGTATTGTGCTGCATGTATAGCTGAGTAGGTTGGTCTCTTGTCCGTGTGAGCTGATTTAGTAGTTTTTACCTAAAGCCAAAATGCATCCTCAGTTGATGTGTGTAATTTGAAAGTGTTACATTTAAACTTACAGACAGTATGAAGTTTTTCTCTTTCACTGCGTGCTGGACTCTGATGAAAAAGCACGATATCAGCGGTTTATCAACTGACTTGTCCCAGGCTCCCATGCTACTGATTTGTTTACCCTTGTTGATGTATATCTATAAAGTTATAATGCAGAACTTTATATAATTAACATGAGGGGCAAATTAGATTTGGACCCCCCCCACACACACACACACACTTAACACACCATTACACATGATGTAATATAATATAGTACAGTGTTGTACAATATAATATAATATTGTAGCACCAATATTTAAAGTAAAATAGGCTCAGGCTTTTATTGTCTGTTTTGATTTTTTTTTTCTTTCCTGTAGTTTGTAGGCTATAATGATGACATCCTGGATGTGAGGTTCCTGGGAAAACAGGACAGTCACATAGTAGTGGCCACAAACAGCTCACAACTCAAGGTGTTTGAGCTAGCCACCAACAGCTGCCAAATTCTCTACGGACACACAGGTCAGTGACATCCAGCAGGGGGCACTGCAGCACGCTGTGGCATTGTTTTGAGTCGGGTAAATCCTGTGCGTGCATGATGTCGAATATCTAAATGCAAAACTGTTACATCTGGATTCATGCGTATCATCAAAGCAGTATGCGTTCATCCTCCTTTTCTTATTCTTCTTTGCAAATTCCAATGATAGATTTTGGTGAGGGTTATTTATTTATTTATTTATTTTGTAGACACTGTCCTGTCACTGGATGTGTTCAGAAAACATTGCATGTTTGCAAGCTGTGCCAAGGTGAGGGTTTTTTTTAATTATTTTTAAATCCAGTTTTAAGAAATCATAAGTGATGAGATTTAAACACACAATTCCAAATACAGAAGTGAATCTGTAATGGTGTGTGTGTGTGTGTGTGTGTGTGTGTGTGCATATTTGTACAGGATAATTCTGTGCGGGTGTGGAGGATGGATCCTGTGACTGGTCACGTACAGTGTGTGGCTCAGGGCCATGGCCACTCCAATGCTGTGGGCTCCATTTCCTGCTCCAGGTCACACCTGAAAGCTTATTTCAATTATTTTTAAATAGAAGAGAGTCTCTTTAACATGCAAGAAAGGCAAAAGTATAATTAAATGACGAGGTGCAGTTGGTGTGACCTCTGTAATATAGTTTGTTCATCCCTTCAAATTTTTAATCGCTCGTATGGTAAAAGGTTTCTTATGCTGCGCTTAGAGCAAACGGCGTTTCCAGCGATCTCACCGACGCAGACAAATTTCCAGTGCCAGTCTCGATAGTTTTGGCAGGATAGCTGTTTTAACGTTTGTCGTTCCAGTAAAATCGACTAGACTAGAAAATTATCCTTTTTCAGTTTCAGGTTTCAGTCTTGGCTCATGCAAATCGTCGCCAACCTATAGGTGAGCTCTCTTCAGCACCAGACAGGAAGCAGGAAAGCTTTACAGGAACATTTCTGGTCAGTAGATAGACCTGAATGAGACTCCAGGCGTGTCCCACTCAGGGTTTCACATGTCAGTCTTTTCAAGGTTACTAGTGCATGAGTAGCAAAAGAGACATTTATGTAATCTTTCCAGAAGCCAGGGGTGTCACCGCTTTACATTTTTCCACTCTGGGAGCGCCATCAGGCCGGAATTCTGTGCTTTGCCATTTCTCAGGGTCACAGTCACAAAGAGGGAAGAAGAGACCTTTCTTAGGGAACAGTTGTTAGGAGCTGCTACAAGATAATATTAATCTAACTAATGAGAACTCCTCTCATGGATGTTCCACCCCGTTAAATGGACCTATTGATGGATAAAATATATGATTAATTAATTAGGAGAATGTCATTGTTGGGATATTGCTGTTATGTAAGAGGAATACACGCTACAAGACATTTTTATATATAATGCACTCATGTCTCTTGCCAAAATGGTACAAGCTGAAACCAATTTAGACTTCAAACTGGAATTAGAACTAGCTTTTGTTTTGAGTGAATCGAACGCGTTTAGAGGTCAGTTTAGATGTTTCGCTCCAGGTCAGATCATATTGTTTATGCACGATGGGTTGAAATGCATAAAAAGTGACCCTTTCCACCAACACTTCACTAAAGCAGCCTTCTCATGGTTTTGAAGGGCTTGTAGGTGGAAGCAAAGATAATTCAGTACTGATTATCCACCTATTAGTTTAAGCATAGTTGTTATAAAAGTCATATACGTGTGCACGCAAAATCTAAATATTAACCCAAGACTTGAGGCGGTTTATGGATTTTTCCATTCAATAGAAAACCCTGCTGAAAATCACTAGAGCTTCATCATCGCTTAATGGTGATTCACTCTAATAACTATAAGGATGATAAAAAAAATAAATAAGAGCAACCTCATCAGTTTTGCTCTAATTCACAAGTAACTAATTCCAGGTCTGTTGGGCTGTGGGATTTTTCCTGCTAACTGTGTATTAAGTAGTTCATGATAAACGGATAAGGAGCAAGGTGAAGCTGAGTTTGTTTTGAACAGCTTTGAAGTAGCGCTTCCTGCTCAATGGCTTTGTGTGTGGGTGTGTGTGTGTGTGTGTGTGTGTGTGCGTGCAGGTTAAAGAAGGCCTTCCTGGTGTCTGGAAGTCAAGACTGCACTATTAAAATATGGAATCTGCCCGATATTCTTCCTGGTCCGGGCGCCGAGCCAGCCCCACTCGATGCTCGGATCACTGAGAAGGCCCATGATAAAGTGAGTCATCCCTTTGAATACGTCCTTTGTTATGACTCTGTGTGTGTTCCACAGAAACGTGTGTAAGGGCCATTTATAGTTTTTATTTCAGGGGGAAAAATGGCTCTGGTAAGAAGGAAATGGTGTCAGCTGTCATGCAGCCCGGTGCGTCTGAAACCGAAAAGGAATGCTTTGTTTGCATTTCCAGAAAACAGGAGCTTAAATGACACAAGTTTATTATCGCAGCCGAGTTGATTTACTTCGGGACGCTGGGATTATGAAACTGACTGCGAAGAATTGTTTAGCCTTAAGCAGCTTATCACAACAACAAAAGGCAAGCTAATAATAACAACAATAATACGATCGATATCTGATTTCAGCTCTTAAGCACATACTATGGATTATATCAGATTAAAGTGGCCATGTCCTAAATAAGGATTAAAACGCTTAGGTGTGCGGTTATAGGAATATAATTAATGAAGGGCTGGTGATCCTGTTACTGCTAAGAAGTTGATTATTTTCCTTTAATACCATTTCTGGATGTTTTTTTTTTTTTTAAATCGTTCTTATACAACAGCAGTTTGCTTGTTTTGCAAAAGCTCAGTCTTGAAAGACGTTAAGGCTAATTTCCATTTCCACTTACATTACCATAGCTCTATAAAGTTATTCCTTTGCTTTCTTTTGGAGATGAGAAGAAAACATAATGCAGCTTGTTACCACAAAAGGGCAAATCCTCTGTTCTGCGAACTGTCCTATGGTGAAAAATGTATAACAGCTTTACTAAATTTACTTAAATGTAAAAAAAAAAAAAAAAAGCAAATAATATATTTTATCTGTTTTTTTTTTTCTTTAATATGTAACATGCACTGTACAAGTTCCTATGAACGAGTGGTTACTATAGCAACAGACACCATTCATTCGAAGGAGCACGTCTTGGAGCCGATGCCGCCGTCAGAGCTGCTGTTCTAGAAAATGCCGTGACCAGTCAGAATCGAGACTTTAATCTCAGCTGTATAGCGTAGTATAAAACCGTATGGGGTTGTTTAGTGTATTTTTATGATTGTCATCTTTTACTCCTTGCTCATCTGGAATTTCAAAGTTCCTCTCGGCCGTTTGATATATTGTGTCACTCTTATGTTTTGTTTTCTTTTAGGATATAAACAGCGTAGCTATCTCACCCAACGATAAGCTGCTAGCTTCTGGTTCTCAGGACCGCACGGCCAAGCTGTGGTCTCTGACCGACATGAGCCTGCTCGGGGTGTTCCGAGGTCATCGGCGAGGCATCTGGTGTGTGCAGTTTTCCCCTGTGGACCAAGTGCTGGCCACTGCCTCAGCTGATGGTACAATCAAGCTCTGGGGCCTTCATGACTTTAGTTGCCTCAAGGTATTTCACATGAATTGCGTAAGCAGTGGTTTTGCACTTAACAATTAAGCTGATAAAATTATGGGGGGGGATTCGTTTGGTAAGCATGTCTGTAGCTGTGAATGTGCGTCATTAAGTCAAGTTTAGGCTCAAAGTTGCCTATTCTAATCTTATTTTCTGCAGACGTTCGAAGGACACGATGCCTCTGTGCTGAAGATAATATTCGTCAGCCGAGGCACACAGATAGTTTCTGGGTAAGCCGCATGATTCCGCCACCGTCGTCTAATAATGGAAAACTTCTTGAGCATACTCGCACGCACTCACAAGACAACAGAAACATCTTGAGCAGCTAAGTGAAAGCCATGAAGTCTTATCTGATTTCCTTGATCTGAATTCTGATCATATTTCACATGGTTTCCAGCATAATGGGATCCTCACAAACAGTTCCTTCTTCTTCTGTCTACTTGGCCAATCATTTAGCAGCAGGACAATGCATAAAACTATACAGATCCGATGCCTGACTGACGATGTGGGTTTCTATTAAAGTGGCCGGTGGTTGTATGTTGTGTGGGACGGATATTCTCTTGATATAAAAATTCCAGTGAAGACAGGCGTGTTGGTTTTATTCTGCATGCAGCGAAGGAGTTTTCTAGTCTCTTTGTCTTTACAGTATCTTTGTTGTCTTGTAGTGGTTCTGATGGCCTCGTGAAGCTCTGGACCATTAAGACCAATGAGTGTGTGAAGACCTTTGATGCGCACCAGGACAAAGTGTGGGCGCTCCATGGCAACAGCAGTGATGACCTGATCGTGACCGGATCTGCTGACTCCAACATCACAGTGTGGAAGGTCTGTTTACCCAGGGCTTTTTATAACCCAGAGTCAAAAGTGAGGTGTTGCTACGGTCATGGTTAAAAATGAAAGACAGAGATGTGCGTAAACACTAGGCTCGTGCATTTCTGTCACTGAATCCGATGCGATACACACGTCGATGCACGGCCAGTGATCTGATCCATTAAAGGTACAAATAAAGCAACTACTAATGCGATGCGAGAAGATTCAGCCCATTGCAATACAGTGCAATTCGATGTAATTTAATTCAACACCATAAGATTCAACGCTAGATGATAAGATGCAAAAGAGTACAATGTTATGCAGTTCAGTATGATCACTCTCTCTCCTTCATGATAATCCTCTATGTGATTTGAGGAGGGTCCAGTGTGAGAAGGGAACCTTATTTTGTAATCCCATTCCTGCTATGGTGAGAGAACCACAGGGAATGTTAATTTATAAACCCACTGGTGCAGCGTTGAGCGAGCCGTGGCGAGCGGGCCGCAGTGCGCGAACCGCGGCGAGTGAGTCTCCAATTCTTACACTGGATACTCTTGTGTGAATCTCCTGTACAGGCTTCTAATTCATGTGAGATGAAAAATTGTGCTTGAGAAACTTGAGTGTGCTTGAGTAATCAACCTAAATAAATAATCACGAGTCAAAAATACTGGTCATATTTCTAAATCATTAAAGGTATATTGCTTTTGTTAATAATATATATATATATATATATATGTGTGTGTGTGTGTGTGTGTGTGTGTGTGTATATATATATATATATATATATACTAGCTGTACCCGCCACATGTTGCTGTGGCTCAGTGTGGTTAAATGGAAAAGAAAGAAAAGAGAAAGCACACGTTTCTAATATGCTTATTTTCACAATGCTTAATGATAAAGTAGATCGATTGCACCTCCAACAAATGGCGCTGTTGTTCAAAAAAGCACATTATCACCTGTCACAGGTTGACTATCTGATTATAACAATCGCCACTATCTTGCTCCACTTTACAATCTTTGCATTCTACACCCTTAAATCCTGTATGAATGAGGCTGCAGCTGTGTGCAGCCGTGTTTATATAGGCTTCCATATGTGGCGTCATCGCAATCCATTACCAGATCGCGTTCAGCTGAGACATCGCCATGGTCCCACGGTGCTCTCGCGAGACTGGGAGTCACATGGTCACGTGGTCACGGGGAGAGAGAGAGAGAGAGAGAGAGAGAGAGAGAGAGAGATAGAGATGGCAAACTATGTTTTAACAAATATAAAACGTGAAACTGGGTTTTATATATAAAAGTAGTAGGTATGTAAAACCACTCGCGTATCCCTTGTGTGTGAGAGAGACGAATGGGCACTGATTGCGACGGATTGTCGCTATGACCTACGATTTGACAGGAAGCGCAAATGAACGTACCATGTAATATGCCACATCACTCCCAGTCTCACGAGAGCAACACGGGATTATGGTTTAACAGATATAAAACACGGAACTGTGTTTTATAAACAAAAGTAGATATATAAAAACACCTCCATATTCGAATGCAACATTGTGTCAAAATTTCAGAGCAATGGGTGAAGGACTTTCAGAGATTAGCAGCTATGAACAAACGAACATTACAATTTTATATATTTCTATATATCTATATATATCTATATACATCTATATCTATATATATATATATATATTAATCAATCAGTTTTTACCAATGCAAAGATGTTAGAAACGATGCATCCTGATCGCGTCCCAAATTAAATCCACACTTTTTTAATTCAGGGCAATAGCATTGTGAACATTTAAATTGATGCCCCGATGCATATCGATAAATCTTGCCATCCCTAATGAACACAGGCACTGGATCACTGACTCACTCTTAAAGAGAGTGAAGTTTAAGGTCGTCTTGGCTAATTAATTTAGTAAATAGGTAGACATTGGTAAGGAGTTGCAGGACTTTGGTCTTGGATCTTATTAAAAAGACTTTAGATCCAGAATATGGTACTAATACTAAAAGTGTACTCTGAGTGCATAAACTTCTAGATGACCGATCATGTTACCACCGCTCTAAAGAAGAAATGAGCCTGATTCAACTAAAAAGTGTGATGAGCTTAATATGTGCGTGAGTTCAAATGTGTGGAACATAACTGCTGAGATTTCCCTGATCTGTCTTTCTCTGCTTCTCTTTCCAGGATGTCACAGAGGAGGAACTAGCAGAGGAGCAGGCAAAGCAAGAGGATCAGATTTTGAAGTAAGATTCCTCTATGGTCTTCAGTGTGCTCAGGTTACAGTCAGAACAATGTAAAGGTTCTGTACCTAAAATCTCCTCTGTGCGTAGAATGATACTGTAGCCAGCAGTATGTCGCTAGCGACACAGGAGTAGTCAAAACTCTCAGCGCTAGGGCAGTTTCACAAGCAGGTCAGCGTTATGCCGGAGTTACGTTACACACTGCAATCCGAGTCGACAACTGGCACCGATAATTATGGAGTGTGAGTGGGTTCTTCAGTTCTTTGCCAAATGTCCAGTCAGCACAAATCTGAGTCAGTCAAACAACCCAGCTGATCTCGGATACAAAATGGTGTATATTTTAAATATTTAACTGCTCTTACCGTAACATTTTCTTTAGATCTTTGTTCTCATGTTGCCGAGGCATGATTTTTGGTGTTTGCTCATCAACGTTGCTTCAGATGGCTTAACTTTTAATTTCAGGCAGCAGGAGTTGTCCAATCTGCTTCATGAGAAGAACTTTTTGAAGGCTCTGGGCCTAGCCATCTCTCTGGATCAACCTCATACTGTGCTCCAAGTCATCAAAGGTAGAGCCATTACAGACATTGTAGCCTGTTTAAGCCCATGGTAGTACTTTTTTAAACCTATTCTTCTCACCAATTTAATCACATGCCAATTCCAACACATCAACCAGCTCTCCCCATCATATAAATAATACTGAGAGGGAGGGTAAAGGCTGACCTGCTTCTTCTGGGACACATGAAGCCAGCCAACCACATCTTTTTGAACTGGTCCCCATGCTGCATCACAATGCAGTGTAATACACTCTGAGGAAATATGTGTCTGCCCACTTCTCCTGGGAGCTCATGAACATTCATGATTGGGTAGTTTTGTGGTCATTGCTGGGGGGGGGTTAATGGCATCCCTGCCACACATACACAAGATGGCTACCTCCCATGTATACCAACAGTTCTTTGAAAATATGCACATACAGAATATAACCTTGACAATCCTGGTGCAAGTCCAACGTCAACAGAATTGTCAGGATGTGGAGCAATGCATCCAGTAAGCATGGCAGCCATACACTGTGATGCACGAGGGAGAATCAAAAAGTAAAAGCAATGTTTTAATTACACGATAACCTGGAACGCAAAAGACAAAGCATAGAGTGGAGACATCAGTCTTCCCTAGCGAAGGAGAAATTCAAAGGTCAGCCGTCCCCCAAGAAAATGATGTTAGCATTCTTTTGGGACATGAAGGGGTCTGTTCTGGTGCATTTCCAAGCAGATGGGCAAACAGTAAACAGTGCAAATTACTGTGCATTGCTGCGAAATGAACTTAAACCTGCAATGGAATGCTGTCCAAGACAGTCTTGCTGCACCATGGCAATGCACGTCCTCATACAGCAGCAGAGACATTACAGGATTTTGTGGAAAGGTGATATGTTCAGTTTGTCAGTTACTTCTATTAAAGCTGTTAAATGTGTTTTGCCTTTACTTTTTGATTGGTCCTCATACTTGCCAATTTTGTAACAAGTTTGGTTTAATGGATTGATGTACCATCTACCTTTGTGCCACTGACACTGTTTCCGGTGTTTTCACCAATACATGATGAGGTAGCCTAAACCCAACCATCTTCACCACTTACCTTTTTGTGCATTAGCCAAGGAAATGGTCAGAGTAGGTTACTACAGTAGGGTATGTCCCGCCTAGTGAACAGAGCTTTAAGTGCCTGCAGTTGTTTAAAAAATGATTCGCAGGAGAGTGTGAACAATGCCACTTACGTAGCTGTCATGTCTGCTGATATGCGTATGGCTACATGACCAAAATGAATAAATAAATAAAATCTGTCCTCAGCAATCTCTCATTATTGAAGGTGTATAATAATACTGCACTCCTTTTCATGCCATTGGCTTGTTGGGGGAAGTTTCTTTTAGACCAAGTCAACAGGTTTAAAACCCCTGTTGCTCACTGAGTCATTCATTTCCACCTCTTGAGCTTGATGAAAGGAAAGTGACGCCTTTCAAGCCCTCTGTAAAACTATATTTAGTTGTCCTATTTTTTTGGTATGTATCTTATTGTATTGTCATTATAAGAGGCGCCCTATAACGCAGGATTTCAACTACATTTACAGAACACATCAAACCTGCTTAACAACTAATTTGTTATGCGTGTGAAAAATCCTACTGAGAAAATACAGTAGTCCCTCATCTTTCGCGGGGGTTACGTCCCAAAACTTCCCTTTCGAAAGACGAAAATCCGCTATACACAGACACTTTTTTTTTTTTTAATAGTTTAAGCCCTAAATGATCCTCCCACACTCTTTAAACACATTCTAGACACTATTAAACATATAAAGAGAACATTTGCAGGCATACAGCGAGGCAAATTTTAGAAATATCAATATTAGTAGAAATATCACATTTATAGCAAGTACTGTAATGTGCTGTATACTATACTAGCATAGTCTGGACTTGTATTTTAGGTACTGTATGTGTGTAGTACACTAGCCTAGCCTAGGGTTTTTTCTATAAACACCTACTTGCTACAGACTGGATTTCGGAACCACTACAGTTGTCATAAAGATCAGAGGGTACTGTACACACATAAGCAACTGAATCAAGAAAGAGCTGTTTGACGAATTCTGCCGTCGAAAAATCCATAAAAATTCACTAGAGGTTTCGCGGCTGCTGCAAAACACCGAGGAAATTAAAAAAAAATTAGATAGATTCTAAATAAATATCCGCGAATAGCCGGGGAGGCGAAATGTGACCCGCGATATAGCGGGGGATCACTGTATTTAGCATTTTAAAATTTTATTTGGAGGCTGTGTTTCCAGCACATAGCTGATACGTGAAAGCCCTGCCAAGGCAAGGTAACTCCAATAAGCACTCTTTACAGCTGTACCGAGCAGAAAATCATCTCAGAAAGTATAACATGATAAATACAGAGACAGGATGAGCTAGCTATGAACAGCAGAAAACCTCATCGAGTTCCCCTCTTGTAAAGACAGCTCCATCTCCGATATGTGTTCGATTCAACTTATTACAAATACACTCAGAAGGAATGCTTATTAATTTGAGACAAATCTTTGATTAAAGTAATCGGGATCAGTCATTCTTTATGTCCAGATATTGTATTAAAACACTGCAGGTTTAGTGAATTTAACTTGATGCTGGAATACCATGACTTGACACAAAAATCTTTAGTCTTGGTCAAGTAAATGTCGAAAAAAGAAACCCTTATAATTAGTGCTGCTGCGATTAGTTGACGTAATCAACTATGAAAATTAGTCGACGACAATTTTATTGAGAACCGCCACCTTGATGTGGTGGAGGGGTTTGCGTACCCTAGTGACCCTAGGAGCTGTGTTGTCGGGGGCTTCGCCCCTGGTA
>JAQLOM010000008.1:7759713-7771134 GCA_030068315.1 Chrysichthys thysi | reverse complement strand
CTGGGCCTCCCTCCTGAAGCTGTTGCCCCCGCGACCCGGCCCTTCCGGATAAGCGGTAGAAGACGAGACGAGACGATATTTATTTATATTTATTAAGGCTTTATAAACCATTTCCACTCTCTTATAAACACGTTCTATGCTCTTAAACACTTTCTACACCCTTAAACATACGTAATTTTAACATATAAAATTCTATGTACTTACTGCTGGTGAGGTCACTTCCTGTTCACGAGCTGAAGCGGCTTACACAGCCACTTTCACTTTTCATCCGCTGATGAAATACAGTGCATACTGTTTTATTACGATTAAAATGTTCTTTTAATGTTTGAATAAACATTTTTTAAATGATATTTTATATTCCAGAGTCCCGCGAAAGCCAAAAAATTCCACGAATAAAAATTTGAAAATCCGCGATGCACCGAACCCGCAAGAGGTGAACCGCAGTATTGCGGAGGTTCACTGTGCACAAAATACTAAGACGCCGTTAGGCTGGGGCTGATCTCTTTCTAGACCAGGCGAGACTCACATGGCTCATCAGTGACAGTGAGTGAAACGCCTCCTAGATTTGCTCTCCATTTGGTCTGATATTTTTCTCAGCAGGGATGAGAGCACTGTTAGTGTAAAAATCAGGCTTGGGTACTGGTTTGAATTACATCTGTACTATCAAGTACCGATTCACATTAAATCAATGGGTGCCAAATTTCAGTAGCTGAACGTACATCTGGGTGAGACAGTAAAGTACACGTTAGAGAAAGAGAGCCAGAGAGACCATGTGAGGTCACTTGTGCAACATGCTGAAGCCCAACACACAGTCAGGACTGTGTGCTCATGCTATGCCCTGGTGACAGACTGGAACAAACTGAAAGTCAAAGGGAGAGTTCTGGGACGGGAGAGGGAGGCAGAGCAGGGTGGAATTTTGTGTGGCACGAAAAAACATTCTAACCATATAATAAAATGTAATAGTGAAGTGTGGATGACTTTTTTTTGGACAGCTGAAATTGTTTTTGTTGTTATTACTGAGAGAGTAAAGAACTGAAAAAATTCAATACCACCAGTTTCCGGTTCAAATGTGAACGGTAACCCTAAAGGGATGCTTATTAAGCGTGCGTGTGATTGCTGCCAATTATGCCACTGATGAGAGCTCGTGATATGATGCCTTGGTCATCCACGATAGTTTCCTCATCGTGTTACTGATAGACAACAGATTTTTAGCTCTCGCGCATCATTATGACCAGCTGTTTTTATCACCCTGAAAAGATGAAAGGTGTACTCATTGAACCTAATCCGAAACACTATTTGTAAAATTCAGCAAACAGGTCCTCACAGTCTGCTAGCTGTCTGTCCTGTGTGCGCGTGGGAAAAAACAAAACAAAACAAAACACCCAGTGCTTATACACAGCCCTTGCTCCATCAACAGGTAAACAAATAAAGTGCCTCAGACCAAGCCACATGATGCAAATCCAGCCAAACATAGGACAGGGAGAAGTGGAGGGAGGAGACAGGGGTGTCAGTGTTAGGGTTGTTGCCTTGGCAATGCACGTCCATGAATTTAGGGGCTGGAGCTTCTGATGGAGCACTGAAGGGAGGTGTGTATTTGTTTGGCTGTTGAGTTTAAACATCAACAATATTTCTCTAGCACCGATGACTGCACCTTTAAGCATGTTTGTCTTTATTCGTCTTAATCCTGTTCAGGGTTGTGGGGGGAAGTTGGACCCAATCCCAGTTGACTTCGGGCGAGAGGCGGGGTAAACCCTGGGCAGGTCGCCAATCCACCACAGGGCAACACACAGACACAGACAACCATTCACACTCACATTCACACCTACGGGCAATTTAGAGTAGCCAATTAGCCTAATCCCCTCTGTGCATGTCTTTGGACTCTGGGAGGAAACCGGAGTACCCAGAGGAAACCCATGGTGACACAGGGAGAACATGCAAACTCCACACAGAAAGGTGCCCATGTCGACCCGTGGGAACGGACCCAGGACCCTCTTGCTGTGAGGCGACAGAACTAACCAGCATGTTATAACAGCTTAAAAAAATCTTTTTCACAGATTTCCCTCTATAACTATCATCTAGCATGTTTGTTATTAGCATAGATCGAAATCTCATTTACCTGAACTGAAAGGAACAGAATCCCCATTGACTCGATTCGCTTATAAAGAACATAAAAGTAAAAGTTGGGTTACTTTCTGTTGTGTGTGCGTGGTGAAACACTGCTCATGATGGTCATGCTAATACTACAGATGCAGCACATGCTGCTTATGCTTCGGCATCTTTGTAGGTCTGTAATTAGCATTTCAAATTGTAGCTTCTGCACTGCTAGGAATCCTAAATAGATACGTTATCGAGCCCGTAAAGGAAACCGCCTCGTTACAGCGGTTAAACAAAGCACAGTGTGTGCACAATGAGCCCCTCGTACGGATACACAAGCTGCAGCTTAATTAACAAGAGCTAAAACGTCCTAATGCAAATTTACCAGATTGAAGTACAATTCATGGCATGATGCTGATGTACAAGGTCATTATGCACTGCATGCTAAAAGTCCATCTGCTGCTAAAGATGTACATGTTTGAGGTAATAATAAAAAAAGGGGGGGTGCAACTGCATTTATATTACTGATAAACCTGATTTTAAAAAAATATTGATCCTCTCTGGTCAAACTGTGCCACCTACGACAGAGCTACCATCATCTAGCTCAGCAGCAGACTTCTGGTCCAGTCGATAGCGTACCATTCGGAGCTTCTGTGGTAGTAGAAACCCTCAATGGCGGCTGTGGACTTCTGGAAGCAGATGTAGTAGAAACCAGCAAAGGAAGCACCGCTGATGTCTTTGATTGTGTGGTCTGGGACAAGAAACTGCTCCTACACTCGAGAGAGGGAGAGGCTTTAAGAATACAATCGTCCTCCTTTGTAAAGAAGTGCACAAGAAAGATTATTAATTTTAAATGCAGCTTTGGTTCTCAGCGCAACTTGATTCAAGAACAGGATCGATTCTGCGTTTGCCGGTGCATGAAACGAAGTGCTATTACTCAACCTCATTTGCTGCGCCTACTCACATAATCGTTGTATCACATAACACTGTACACGCAGCAAGTTCACAGTACAAAGGGGGGGGGGCCTGAAACCATGTTGGGATTTTAAAATGACCCAGAACGCCCACTTGTAGTGAGAAATGACAAATTGTACTTAGACACATATTTAATATTAGGTACTGCATTTATAATTCTTAAGCAAATGAGGTTTAATGCATTAAATGAATGAATGAGATGAGTAAGTCATGGCTGCACACCGTCTCTCCCAGAACGTGCCAGTGACACATTAGACGTAGTTTGTGTTCACTGAAAGTGATTTTCACCCCCAAGAGGTTTATGATTTTCCTTCAGCAGTACCACCACGACTAATCATTTAACCAGGTGTTAACATTGCTCATTTCTATTTAATTTTGGAAGAACACTTGGCACCCTTAGCAAGCCATTTTAAGCATTTACATTTATGACTTTTGGCAGGCGCACTCATCCAGAAGGGTACTGCATTATTACACATCTGTAAATCTGTAATTCAAAATGCAGATCCGAACATTTGCTGGGAAAATGTAGCTACCCTGGTCTGCTGTGGAAATGTACAAATTTCTTTCGGCGAGAAACGTGCACCGCTACTCTGGGGCGTCATTCACTGCCAAATCGAATTTCTTGGCATTTTATTCACACCACAAACCATACAACAGTTTAAACACACGGTACCTTCCATCGCATGAAGACAAAGTCGCTGTTCTTGAGTTCATTGTAGTCAAAGTCGTCCGAGTTGAAGCTTTTCGCATACTGATAAAAGGCCTGAAACTTGCCCTGCGGATATTCAAAAAAACAAAAACAAAACAAAAAAACAAAAACAAATCAGACACATTAACATGCCATTCTTCAATCCATCATTAAAGGGATACTTCGGCCATTTTTCACCCTAGCCTCATATATAATGCATATGAAGTGGAGGCACAAGTTTCTCAGCATTGACAGATGAACAATAAAAACCCTGGTCACACTTATACTGGAGGTATAAGGGCACACGCCCCCCCCTGCCTAAGCAAAGGCAGCTGTTGATTTAAGCAGATGTCCTTTGCCCTTATGTTCCTTTTAGGTCGCTAAGGCCAGCTGAGAAATATCATTTGACTGTTCCTAAATCAAGGTTAAAATACAGATGCCATATGGCTTTTGCAGTAGTTGCCACTAAGCTCTGGAATGAACTGTCCCTCGATATTAGAGAGATATTAGAGAAGCCCCCACACTGTCCATTTAGGTCATATCTTAATATATAACTTTATTTAAAGGTGTATAATTTAGCATGAATGCTTTGTTCATGTTGTGGTGTTGCTGTGTTTTTTGTGTATTTCTGTGTTTTAGCATTATTATATACAGCGCTTTGGTCAACTTTTCTAGTTTTACATGTGCTACACAAATAAATTAAAGTTAATCTTAAATGAAACTGGACTGTTTTTTCTATTTGTACTAGACATGTAAACACAGAAGTGTAAATACAGCTTCAGATGTTGCAAAACAGCTAGCAAGGTAACGCTAAAGTGACACCTTTGTTATTGTTTTATAATGTTGGCAGTTTTTAATGTTCACTCACAGAATTCAACAATTGCTGTCGGCCATTTATTATGAATGAGCTTTGAGTAAACAGGTTTTCTGCTGTTTCTCAAGAACTGCACTGGAATTGTTGTGCATGGAAATCTCTCACTCTCTCTCTCTGCAGTGGACAGAGATCAAGGTTGAACAACGGTGGTGTATTACTTCAAGTTACTTAAAGTACATTTACGATAATAATAAAAAAAAAATTTAAGCATCCAATTGTTTGGACACTACACTCAAACAGGCTGTAGTGAGTGAAGTGATGATTGGTTGGTATTGATGGGCCTAAACTGTGCCAAGAAAACATTCCCCACACCATTACACCACCTCCACCAGGCTGGACTGTTGCCAGAAGGCAGGTTGGGTCCATGGCTTCATGTTATTGGTGCCACATTCTGACCCTACCATCTGTGTGCCTCAGAAGAAATCGAGACTCATCAGACCAGGCTACATTATTCAAGTCTTCACCTGTCCAGTTTTGGTGAACCTGTACCAACTGCAGCCTCAGCTTTCTGTTCTTGGATATCAGAAGTTAAACCTGACGTGGTCTTTTGCAGTTGTAGCCCATCTGCCCCAGGATTCAAAATGCTGTGCATTCTGGGATGCTTTTCTGTTCACCACAATTGTACACAGTGGCCACTCCGAGTTACAGTAGCATGTCTGTCACCTCGGACCAACCTCGCCCTTTTCCATTGGCTTCTCTCGAGACGTTTCCGTCTGAAGAACTGCCACTTGCTGAATCTTTGTTCATTATCGTGCCATTCTGCGCAAACTCTAGAGACTGCTGTGTGAAAGTCTAATGCCAGAAAACAAACAGCTATAGAAATAATCAGACCAGCCTCAAACGACCAACAATCATACCACAGTCGAAATCACTGAGATCACATCCTGCCCCCATTCTGATGGCTGACATGAATATTATCCAAAAAATGCTGGCCTGTATCTGCATGATTTTATTCATTATACTGCTCGACATCATTGGCTAGATAACTGCAAGAATGAGCAGGTCTTCAGGCATTGGTTATAAAATGCTCTGTGGTTGAGCAGACTGGGAACCCTGGTGTTCAAACTGATGCATAGGCAATAGCATGCAAATTCCCACAATGTGAACTGGGCATTGCAACAACGCACAACGGCAGTTTTATTCTTTTTTTTGCTGTCATTATGCATCACAATCCACAGTTACACCCTTAGTAGTTCATAACTTAAAATTACATCGTTTCTTCATACAAACTGGTTCATGTAGAACTTACAATAAGCAGTAAAGAAGCCAACCTAACTGGGTTTATAAAGTTTAAGAAAAGTCTCCTGGTTAAGATGGTGAGAAACATGCTTATACAATGCATAATACTTGTAGCCATGTCAGGTTATGACAGACTGTAGCACGACTATTTAAACACAGCTCCGTTTTATAGATCCACGACTCCGCATACGGCAAAGTCTAAACAAACAAACAAACAAACAAACAAACATTCAGGTTCATTACCCAGTGCTTGCGATCAACATCCTCATCCGCGTCCCACTTCCTGGTTAGAAAGGGACGTTTCTGACTGATGATCTCCCCAGCAAAGAAAGTAGTGAGGGTGGGATATTCCTGAAGGCAGAAAATGAACAGAGCTTAACTCAGACTTGAACCCTACAGTATTTACCTGATCTGTCCATATGGGCAAGCACCTGTAACCTTAACATACTGCAAATGTAATTAAGAATTAAAAGCAAGTGAAAAAGCATGGCTGGACAAACTAGCATAAACAAACTTCCTGTCTAGGCTATTGGCTTGTCTTCGTCTGTAAGTAGGTAAAACAATCAGAGAAAGACATTTAACCTCATGATGCAATTTAACCTCATACACTCATTAATTGTACTTCTTGCTGCTCTTTATCAATTACTAACCAGCGGAGAGAAAAAAAAAATGCAACTCCACAGATCTAACTTAAGACTTCTTTGGATTTCTCTGCGCTAGCATACTGAATTGGTCTTTTTTGGCTATTTAACCACATAGCCATTCATCTCTAGTCCAAAGAAGTTCCATCTGGTACCTTCTTCAATTTATCCTGCTACGAAATCCCTCTTCGGAAATCTTTTCAGCATGAAACATTTCCTCATGCCTAACCAGTACTCATGAGAAATAGCAGCGAGGTGTACAGGTGTCAGCACAAATACAAAACTTATGATAAACAGATGATTATGACAGATGACGGATGCAGCACTCTGCCAAAACACTGTGTCCCCTCATATAAAACATTGCCGATCTGCTGCTGGAGAGCAGCACCCAACAGCTCTCATATACTTAAGAGTCTGAAATGATACCCTGTGCCAGTGATTTGTGGGCCTTAGCAGGAAGTGAATTAGGCCCAAATTGTTAATAACTGCCAGGTTTATAAAAGCAGACACTAACTCAGAAACCTTGTGTCATTAGAATGTGAAAGACAGCCCACCTCTGTCAGCCCCTTGATCTTGAGATATCCACACAGGTAAGAGTCCTCCATGGTTACATGCTACATACAAAAGGGGAAAAAAGGATCAATAGATACAATCACAGTGTAATGCAAAGAACATGCAGAGTCATTAAATTGGGATTTTTTTTTTTAAGGCTGTTCACATGATATTTTCCCAGTCTGAACCTGATAGTGAAATCACGACAAGCCTCAAGTTGAAGCATAAAGCTTGGGTTCATTCTGATCTGACCGAAGTTACATGGCTACACATGGTGCGAGATCTACACTAGATTCCAGTTTTTGTTTTGCTTTTTTAATGCTTATTTATTCTTCTTGGTTTTTCATATGATCATAAATAAAATCTGCCTGGTACTGTAGGAGGAAAGAAAGCTCAGGTTCGTTCTGATCTGACTGAAGTTACATGGCTACACACCGTGTGAGATCTACACTGGATTTAAGTTTTAATGCATATTTCTTTTTGGATATTCACATTGTCACAAATAAAATCGGTCTCACACTGCATGAGGAAAGAAAGCTCGGGTTTGTTTTGAGCTGACTGAGGTTACTTTGCTATACACTATGTGGGACCTACACTGGATTTCACTTTTGTTTTCTTGGCGGGGTTTTTTATACTTATTTTATTTTATTTTTTTGGCTGTTTACATTGGTCACAAATAAAATCAGTCTCACTGCACGAGGAAATAAAGCTCTGGTTCATTCTGATCTGACTGAAATTACACATCTACACACGGTGTGAGATCTACACTGGATTTCATTCTTAATGCGTTTTTTTTTTGGCTGTTCACATTGTCACAAATAAAATCTGTCTCACATTGCACGAGGAAAAAAAGCGCGGGTTCGTTCTGATCTGACTGAAATTACACGTCTATACATGGTGTGAGATCCACACTGGATTTCAATTTTAACACTTATTTTTTTCTTTCTGTCCGTTCACATTGTTGCAAATAAAATCGGTCTCACACTGCACGAGGAAAGAAAGCTCGGGTTCGTTCTGATCTGCCTGGGGTTACTTTGCCCCACACTGTGTGACACCTACCCTGGATTTCAGTTTTGTTTTCTTGTTTTTATTTAAATGCTTAACTTACCCTTTTCCCTGTGCACACCGTCACAACTAAAACCTGCCTCATCCTGCACACAATTCAGATCTGCTGCCGTATCACCAGACAGTGATCCAAATCGGAATAAAGCACGCTAAGCTGAGTATACTTCTGCTCATAATATGACTGCATATCGTGTGTGTGTGTGTGTTCACACGCTCCTGAAAACGAGAGCAATACCAGACGTGTGTGTGATGTGGGTCACTCCTGTCTGCAGTGTGAATGACGCCTATAGCACTAAACACGCAGCTACTTGGCACACTTTACCACTTTCGTCCTTCAGCCCAAATGTACGCCGACGCGATAACGTCGTGTAATCCGCCATGTTTCCTGAACAAACCCGACAGCGGACCTCTGACCCGTTTCCACCCCACACACAGTGTCCAGAAAGCGTGCCTGTCCCATGACACACCGCCACAACAACACGCAGCGTCAGCTAACACCCTGCCCTCTGTCGTCTTAGCCTGCTAACTAGCCTGACGTAGCCTTAGTTACCCAGCTAGTCAAGCCGCTACAGGGCACACAGCAACCCAAGCGCGCGCGCGAGCTCCCGCACAGTACCGACAGACATCAGAGGTCAGAGGTCAGCCAGGGACTCGTAACAAGTGGAGCGCCAAGCCGCCTGCGGTTCAGGGTTATGAAATAAAAGGAGCCGGAAACAGCCGAGCCTAGGGACTCGGGTTAGAGGACACGTCCTCACAGTTACCTGGAGAACCACCTCGACGTCGTAGGAGTTCCCTTTGCTCTTCTGGTGGCCGCGGAACTGCGAGCCGCTGTACAGGAGCGAGGTGGCCACCCCGGGCTGGTGCGTGTTGATCGGGGGAGGCGGAATGAGAGAGGCCGAGGACACGCAGGCCGCTGCTGAACCGGGACAGCGCTCGGTACGGACCGGCATGGTTTGTATTTTTCGACTTGTTTGATCGCTTCGGCGGGGTGAACCCCGACTCCGGGGTGGAATTTACCGAGCCGTAGGAGCTGGACACATGGGCCGGTGCGGGGTGCTAATGCCGAGCGCTCGCCTCCGCTCCGCTCCGCGCAGACGCGCCTTCGGCCGGGTGTTCAGCATCTATGAAGGAATGGGGTCGTTGAAAAGCAACATTTGTCCTGATTGGATGATGTGGGGTCACGTGGGAGAGGAAGGCGCGTGTGATTGGGTCGCTCTTCGACGAGTAGGATCATGGGAGTTGGAGTTAGAGAGACGTGCCAAAGGCGGAAGTGAGCACTCGGAGTGTACAGGACAGTATTCTGTATGTGTACGTCAACAATATGAAACCCAAACCTGTTGGGTAAAAACATGTCAGAGGAGATGAGTTTAGTAGGCTGGGGCTGAGGGGTATGAGCAGGTAGTGAGGGGTGCGTGAACGTCTCGCCGACGTTAGTGTGCAGGTTTTCTTGTGAGCACCTTTGTGTTTTGGTTAACAAACTCAGGGCTGTTTTCGGAACGTCACGGGGAAAGACGCGTAAACACGTTCTCGAAGGATAGCTTGTTTTGGTTTTTTTCTTTAGGTGTTATTTGTGTAACTACAAACTAACCATTTTTTTCTGCTAGCATTCTTTCACGCTGTCAGGATCGTCGGGTGTGTGCATGTTTTCAGTGGTATAGCAATGGGTTCGATGAAGATCGCTTCAGAGATCATTCCCATAAAGTTGAGGGAACGTTCGCCAAAGCATCCCAGGATCCCGGAAGGTTATTTAAATGTTATGGGACTGTTAGGCGAACTGTATATTTATGGAAAAGGAAACTTTCCTGGGAAACCACACCGAAACCAAAAGATCGGTTCTCGGGATGTTTTGAGAACCAAAAAGAAACATTCCCACGATGGTGCGGAAATGTTAAATGGTTTATTCTGTCTGCCAGAGGTGAATCATACTGATATAGAGTTTAATTTCTTAAAAACAGAAAACCAAGGAAGTCTTAAAACATTAGGCATGTTCAGCCAGTGTAGCTTGGCTGTCTGGACCGAAACGTTGAAGCTAATCACTTTTCCATGCTACCAGTGTTGACCTTCATCATAATCATCATCATCATACACATATTTTTTACAGACCTGTTCCTTAATTTTTGACACCCATGAGAAAAACCCCATAAATCCTTATTTAACTGATAGATACAGTGTAAATACTTCAATCTTATTCAGGAATATGCTTAGTGGGCGGTGTGGTGGTTAGCACTGTCACCCCACAGCAACAAGGTCCTGGGTTCGATCCCCAGGGTTAACCTGGGTGCCTTTTTTGTGTGGAGTTTGCATGTTCTCCCTGTGTCCGCATAGGTTTCCTCCGGATTCCTCCCACAGTCCAAAGATATGCACAGAGGGGATTAGGCTAATTGGCTACTCTAAATTGCCCATAGGTGTGAACGTGAGTGTGAATGGTTGTCTGTCTCTGTGTGCTCTGCGGTGGATTGGCGACCTGCCCAGGGTGTACCCCACCTCTCACCCAAAGTCAGCGGGGATTGGCTCCAGTTTCCCCCTGCGACCCTGAACAAGATTAAGCAGTAAAAGTTGAGTGAGTGATTGAGTACAAATGCTTAGTTTAGCTAGCAGGGTTACCCTTCAAGTGCAATAAAACTGCCAGATAGTGAGCTAGCTAGCCAGGCTACTGATGTGATAGTCTATGATAGTGAGTAGATATTGTTGTGGTGCTGTTCATGCTTTGCCATTTCTGAAAGTTATACACGACAGAAATATCAAGTTGCATCACATGAATCCGACAGAGATGGAAAAGGGACACGTGTATGTCTTGTTCTTGCAAAACCCATCACGCCCTGTAGGTGGCAGGATTGCCCAGCAAGAAATTACACAAAAAATTAAAACGCGTAATAGACTTTAGAGTGATAAAGGCTGCCCCCTTTCGGCGAAAAATGGGGGGGGGGATTACAGAACATAGAGACAAGTTTTCACATACTGTATTTTCATTGCTATTTTATTCTCACTATATCCCCACAAAACCCAAAGAACCTCATTCAAATATTCAAATTATCCTGGGTTTAAAACTGCAGTTCAATTTAAGCTGATATTTTTGATACATATATACTCAGCAAAAAAAGAAACACCCCTTTTTCAGGACTGTGTATTTCAACAGTAATGTAAAAATTCAAATAACTTTACAGATCTTCATTGTAAAGGGTTTAAACAATGTTTTCCATGCATGTTCAATTAAAAATAATCAATTAATTAACATGCACCTGTGGAATGGTCGTTAAGACCTTAACAGCTTACAGAAAGTAGGCATTTAAGGT
>JAQLOM010000008.1:7748977-7759613 GCA_030068315.1 Chrysichthys thysi | reverse complement strand
GGACAACAAATCACACCTGCCTAGTAGAGCGATCAGTTTGATGTTGTGAAATAGGAGTGGTATCGGTACATGGTATCAGCAATTTATGTACGAGTATTTTAGCAAAGTATCGGCCCGATACCCGATACTGGTATCGGTATTGGTGCAACCCTAGGTTAAACAACTGCAAAACTTGCTAAAACCAAATAAAATATTCTGTTTTCTCTATGTCCTTACATTGGGCTCTGATTTGTCAAGCTGGATAGAAACATTTTTGTCTATAAGTCTTTCATAGGAGCATTTCTGCAAGAAATTTGATCTATATGTAAATCCCATAAGGTCAGAAGCACCTTAATTTCCTGCTCGTACTCCTGACTATGTGGAAATTTACACACAAAAAGGTTAACTGTTCCAAACCTCAATTGATCAGCTTCAAGTCATTTCAAGTCAATTTGTAGTTTAATTTGTCTTAAAGTTTTACTTGCAAACATAATGGAACTGAAATAATTGTTTCATGTGAATGGCAATAATTAAAGAAGTATTAAATATAAAAAATAATGCAAGGAAGCCAATACAAATGCATAAATTTAGACAAGTAATACTAGTCATCCAATTAAGAAGAAATGCCGGTGTATAATAAAAGGAGCCAGAACTTGCAACCTGCTTATGGTTTTCATGGTGTGTAAATCGGTTCAGGTTGCCATGGCGGCTTCTTTGAATGCATTGCCTCATTAGAGCCGGCGCTAAGTAACCGACATCATATGTCTCAAGCGGCACTGTGCTATATAATGCCAACATCGACCTCCTTACGACACTTATGACGCTTTCAACACCACATCATGGATGGCACATTGGTGTACCAAAGGCTTCTTGATTCTTAGTAACGTAAAATAGGGGTCTGTAACGGGACGTGGAGGAGAGCGGGCCAGAGTGCAGTTAGCGCCTCGGTTGGTCCTGACAGTTTGTCGATAGCAAAAGGCCAGTTTATGAACAAGGCATGGATGGAAGCGTGTAGAGAAACGGAAGAGAAATCGCCTTCAGCCGTCCATGAAAGCCAGCTCTGTAATCCATCGTGTCTCTAGCATGGCATAGACAGCTCTCTGGCACTGCCAGGCAGAACAGAGGGCCGTCGCGGCTGACTGATGGCGGCTCCCGTCCACCACAGGGAAGTGCCAAGTCATTGCAGCTTGCGGATTTATCGATTTATTTATTTCTCCTCTCCCAGGTGAGGTGGAAAATGTGCTTTGTTTTGAACATTCTTTTAAACCTTGAGGCGTGAGATGCTTCCTCACGTAGGTTTCACATCAATAGAAGGTCCTGCACAGGGGAGAACAGAAACCCTCAGGTTTAGCTTTTGAGCTCTTATCAGACCTGACAGGCCATGAGTCCAGATCTTACATCTCAGCAGGTCTGAGATCTGAGGGCTGCACTGCGTTTGTACTCTCACACACGGCTTATAGAAGAAAAGAAAAAGCAAAAGCAGAGGTCCTGGGTAGCCAGGGTTGTTCTTGGGGTGGAGTCCTGATGGAGCAGAGGTGTAAAAGGGATTTCTGGTTTCACCCTGTGAGTAATACAACAGCAGTTCAACCTGTTTAACAGGGTGCATTGAAAACAGGCCCTGCTTAATGAATGTGAAGTCTCTTGACCCTGGTTTAATTTATTTACAAGCTGCATTTTGTCCTACTAGATTATCCTGCAACAACAATCCAAATCCTAACATGAGAAAGTCTCATTCGAAGATGGCTCTATAGCCTTTGAGTGAATTACTGTATCCGTTGTCCATCTCTAACGTTTTTGGAAGGTCCAACTCTTACTAGAAGACTAACTGGGACTACGAAACAATGGTGTCTTGTCTTCACTCCTTATATTTAGACTTGATAGGAACAAGGGCGTCATGGAGTCTAATGATTAGACAAGCTGAACAAGGTCTAAAGATATGTCATACCATGGTTAAAGCACATCCTGTTAAAGTGTCGTGCTGTAGAAGGCGCGTCAGTGAAATAGTTTATTAAAGCATTGTTTATAGGGCTGTAGATGTTTTATGAGCTCTAGCTCTAGAAGCCTTGTCTAAATAGTCCTCACTATTTCAGCAGTGGATTTTTGATTAGGAGTTTTGTGTGTGTGTGTGTGTGATGTGTTTATCACAGAGAAGGCCACCGATGGGTCGCTGCAGAATGAGGACTGGACGCTCAACATGGAGATCTGTGACATTATTAATGAGACTGAAGAAGGGTGAGTCCAAACACACACGCACTCGCGCACGCCCAGTGTACGTTGGTGACTCAGTGCTGCTCTGAGTGACTCATTTAGTAGCTCTGAAATAATTCTTACATCACTTTGTGCATTCTGGTGGCTAAATCAGTAGCCGACGAGGATGAGGGAGTTAACCTTGCAGCAGCTGAAGAGGTTACTCTTGACTGCACTGCCTCGCATCATCTTTCCCTGAAACGTTCTCTTTCTCTCAGTCTCTCACTCTCTGTTTGTCACACCATCGTCACAGTCCTGCCTCTGTCCCAAGCGAGTGAAAGAGCGTCTTGTAGTGCAGGACAACAGCAGGTTAACTCAGCCCGGCGTCTTCTTTTGTGTCCGAAGTTGTGGGCGACGAGAAGAATGCGGAAAACGTCCTGCCCTCTCCATCCAGGCTCTCTTCACAAAGTCCGTGCAGTGAATCTGTACTGTGTGGAGAACTTCCCTGAACGTAATCACCTACATGGGTCTCTGGTTCCTCTTTCCAGGGCCTGTACTTTACAGTCTACATGGCTTAACAAAATAAGATAAGATGTCAGATTTACTGATTGTTACTGACGGTAACAAACAGAAGTACGCTTGAGGAAGAAAGGGGGGGGGGGGGCGGCGTCTTGTTTTGAGAGTGACGCGTAACAGATGATTTTGAAACTTGACAACTTCAGGAGTCAGTGAAGCTTTGCAATTTGAAAACTGTCATCTCTGGGTCTCTTTGTCCCTTTCTTACTGTGACAGTGTGCTCGTGGGGCAAATTCCTGACAGATTTCCAACTGTTTCAGGCATATAGTTATGGACGTAATTGTACGTAATGGCATTTTTAACTGCTTGTGCATTTTTATGCCCATTAGTACATGGTCAAGGATATGGTGGTTTGCAGTTATTTTAAATATCCCACCACTTGACCGATGCCATTTGAACATGATCATGAATGTTCTTCACGTCACCTGTCAGGGATTTTATTGGTGTGACTGATCGGCATATTTAAAAACAGATGTTTTGATTACATCCCACTAATTATTAAAACAGATTTTATATCTTCTGGAGCAGGTGAGGAGGTACTGGGCTGTAAATTTTAGGATTTTTTGGATCCCTTCCTTCATTATATTGTATAAATACAGTGTTGAAGATGAGCAGTTTAATAATTTATTTAAAACCCCCTCCCTTGAACCCAGGATTGGTTGGTGTATAATTAGTGATAGCAGGATAAATGTTCAGTACAGAGCCTAGATTAATGTGATCTGATTTGCGATGTCAGTAATCTGAATCAATTCACACCTTTTAATGTCCACTCCTAATCCATCAGATTGTGTGTGTGTGTGTGTGTGTGTGTGTGTGTGTGTGTGTATGCGCGTAGGCCCAAAGATGCCATCCGTGCCATCAAGAAGAGGCTGAATGGCAATCGAAACTTCCGGGAGGTGATGCTGGCTCTGACTGTGAGTAGCGTGTTTGGTAGGAGGGAGGCTCACTCATTAGATGCTAACAAGACAAACGAACTAGTGAAGAATTTAGCGCGTTTGTGGAGTTCTGCTCGAGTTCATGACTTGATGGTGCGCATGTGATGCAATACCAACTAGAGGCTGTTTATTTTTCTTTAATGAGCTGATTTGTGGCTTCTCAGCTGCGAGCCTCGTTTGGCTCTTTGATTCTTGCCTCATTAGATTAAAGCCTTTCTTTTGGCTGTCGGGGGGGAAAAAGCATGTAAAAAAAAAAAAGCAGCTCGTCAGCCAGTCGGATTTGAAACACTCTTGTGTTCCCCCAGGTGCTAGAGACATGCGTGAAGAACTGTGGTCACCGCTTCCACGTGTTCGTGGCCACTAGGGATTTCATCGACGGCATCCTGGTGAAGATCATTTCGGCGAAAAACAACCCTCCGACTATAGTGCAGGACAAAGTGTTGGCGCTGATTCAGGTCAGAGGTTTAATCTGCAACTCTTCTCCGCCTCAAATCGTCTTCCTTATCGGTGGCGTTTAATAAGATTCTGGTGCCTAGAGTCTGAACGCTCTTTATTCAGACAGTGGGTAGGAAAAATACTTGGTGCACCGAGAGTAGAAAAGAGCAATATCTGGTCTGATTCATGTGCTGTGAAGTTTAAAATTCCTGGCCAGAATAAATTTTGCTGTTTAAATACAGTCGAGGGAAAAGAATGTTGTACATCAACCATCGTCATTCTTATTTTTTATTTATTTATTTATTTTTAACGTTTCTGTCAATGTGGTTCAGATTATTAGCTGAATGACCGTTGTATCTTAATGTCGTATTTTAATTTTCAAATTATTTTCAGTTGCGCGTAAATTTTCCAGCGGAGTTTGCTGAGCAACAAAGTAAAAACACTATAAATGATATTATATTTGTGTATACCACTAATGTATTTCTGTGTGTGACTTTCACATGGCATGTTATCAGGCGTAATAGGGCATTGTGTAGGTTCTATAACAGCATTATATTATGCTTTAAGCCATTTGCGATTTGCCTGAATTTTTAAGTAGCTTATATTTATTTAAAAAGTCTGCCAGAAGCCATTAAAGATCCCAGATTTTATTTTCGTAACAGTGCCCAAAAAACTTTACTGTGGCTAAATAAATAAACCAAACCTGAAGCTTTAATGTTTAAGATAGAAGGGAGGATATTTTGCGTTTTATGCAATGCAAACTATCATTGATTTAACTATAGTGTAACTAGTAACTAGTATTCTTTGACAGCCTTACAGTTCATGTAAATCCACCATTTTTAAATATTAAACTCATGATTAATCCAGGAATACTCATACTCTAGAATGCTGGTCTTTCACCACGGGACTCTGTCTGGTCACGTCACCCGCTCTTTATCACAGAGATTAGCTGGTTTCTCAGTGGCAGGTGTGCCATTGTTTAATGTGTGGCCTTTTTCTCTTTACTGAATAGTCCCTGACTATCTGGATGTGCGTCACTATAGAATTTTACTTACAGCAGCCAAAAGACATGAGTCCGAATGCAGAGAGTCATATGACAGTACTTTGTGTTTTGTTTGCAGGCATGGGCAGATGCATTCAGAAGCAGTCCAGACCTGACCGGAGTCGTCCAAATTTACGAGGAGCTGAAGAGAAAAGGTGTTGAGTTCCCCATGGCAGACCTGGACGCTCTTTCACCAATCCATACACCACAGAGAGTACGACAGCCGTGTCATGCAACATATTCACCCCCCTTTTTTCCCCCTTCTTATGAATCCATATGCAGAGTGCTCTACTTTTAAGCTTCTTGTTTTTCAGTGTAAAAGGGAATTTAACCTCAGTACATCCAGAACTAGAATTGACACTTGTTTTGATCATTTTTTTTTTTCTGCCCTTTTGAATTAATCAGGGAGTGCCAGAGGTTGACCCAGCATCAAATAAGTACAAAGCGCCTCCCCAGCCCAAGCCAGCCTCCCAGATGCCTCAGACGTCCGCCGCTAGTGGCTTGCCTGCTCCGACTCAAATGCAAAACATGGCAGGACCCATCACACCAAACCCAGAACAGGTCAGTCTCACTGTAAGCACTGTGATGTTACTGTAGACATATACAAACCTAATATCTAGACGAATACTCTGGGTGGATGAAGTGGTTTATTTACTGACACTGAGTGTTGAATATTGTTTTATAAAACTGGCCAATTGAGCTTGATGTTCATATATTCTGATGTGTGTATGTGTGTGTGTGTGTGTGTGTGTGTGTGTGTGTGTGTGTGTGTGTGTGTGTGTGTGTGTGTGTGTGCGCGCGTGTGCGTGCTTTCAAAGATTGCCAGGCTGAGGAGTGAGCTGGACATTGTACGCGGGAACTGCAAAGTGATGTCAGAGATGCTGACAGAGATGGTGCCAGGGCAAGAGGATGCCTCTGACCTTGAGCTGCTCCAGGTCCTAAATCCCTCTGGGTTTCCTTCCTGCTTTCGGGTTGTTTTCTAACAAATACTGTGTGAAGACTGTCACACAGTATTCTTTTCACATAATGACCAGTCCTGAATGCACCACTAGGGGGAGTAGAAGCACTGTGTATATCAGGAAACATGCGTTTTAATGTATTTGCATTTATTTTTGGGTTTTTTCATAGACGTGATCAAGTTGGGGTTTTGTTGGATTGTGGGATTTACAAATCAGATGTAGTAAAAAACCAGTATTGACACTACTAATAGAGGTTTGGGCTCTGACATGTATCCAGGTCATTAAAACACTAGTGATATATAGTCAAATGAGCAAAATGTGCAAAGCAACGTGCGTGTGTTATGTGCACGCAGGAGCTGAACAGGACGTGTCGAGCCATGCAGCAGAGGATAGTGGAGCTCATCTCTCGTGTCTCCAATGAAGAAGTCACAGAGGAGCTGCTACATGTCAACGATGACCTAAACAACATCTTTCTTCGCTACGAAAGGCAAGTACAGTCGAACCTCTGATCACGAACTCGATCCGTTCCGAGACTGTTCGTGACTGATTTGTTCGTGACCCGAATCAGTTTTTCACATTAAAATGAATGTAAATACAATTAACGTGTTTCAGCCCTCAAAACATATTTTTAAAGTGTATTATGGGTTTATGTGTGGCAATAAAACATAGAATAAAATTAAAATAACCTTAATTATAGAAAAATAAAACTAAATGAAATAGCCAGATGATTTTACTGCACCGTTACCTTTGCTGTAGATACATAGTTGCCGGCGTAGATGGACGGTGGCAGAGGGATATGGTGGCGGTTCAAATGTTTTGCGATTATTTCTAACTGTTATACACTTAGGCTTTTTACTCTCACTACCATTTCCACTTTCTTGGGACCCATAATGAAGTCTTATAGAGTAAAAATGCAGAGAAACACAATGCACTGAAAAAAAATGCACTGAACACATTCACACCACGAGTGCTTGACCGGAACTGAATGTTTGTGCCGCGGAGCATGTGTGAAGTGGTGGCAGAGGAATATGGTTTTGAACAATCCTTAATTATACAAAAACTTACTGTAAACAACCAAGAAAACTAACCTTGCATGAGTTGATTTCTGGTGTTAAGGAAGTGAGGAGGAAGATTGGCGAGGAGGAGGTTACTGTACAGCCAACGAAGGCACGTCTGACCGATTTAAAGGGACATGCGCGTCTTTTTTAGTTGCACAGTACGCAATTGAAAATGGGAAAGCATTGGTGCGTACGAAGCGGAAAGGGAAAATGGCCAAGGCTGGGTTTGTTCGACACCTGATTATGTGGTCGTGACCAGATGCAAAATTTTCGCGGATTTTGTGATCGGGAACCGATTTATTCGTCTTCGGAGGCGGTCGTGACCAGAGTTTCCACTGTACTTATGTATGACGTCCCAAGAAGCCTCAACCAGTGAGTCCTTTCTGGTTAATGTTGAGGTTAATGTTAGGCAAAGCACGTACATGTTTTATTGATTAGTGGCTTTACCATGTCTGCATGTAATTCAGTCGGATTTTCATGTAAAGTGGGCAGCCTAATCTCACCCATCACAGGACTCGTCTGTTCCACACCGTATTTGTCAAAATTGTGCATCTATACTTGAATGATTTCTTTGAGATGAACCGATCAAGCGTAGAGAACTGTCGAGCAGTCCTGAGCTTGTACTAATGTATTTCGTTCTGTTTGAGTGATGAAACAGGCTGAGAGGCTTGAAAGGGAGGGATGGCAAACAAGAACGCTCATTCCAGTATATGGCTGACTTTTCAGATCAGTCTGATGAGAGATTTGGGCTGGTCAGACAACTTTGCTGGACTAAAATTTGGGCTCATCCAGATATTTTTTTAAATGAAAAATGTCACTCAAACAACGACTGAAGCCCTGCTTCTTTGCTATGTATTTAAACGAGCACTGGAAATGAAAATATGTTTAACCGAGAAAGGTTTTTTCTTTTACTGCCCGATTCACTGTTTTTGTACTTACAGGTATGAGAGATACAGATTGGGCCGGAATACACAGAACAATGGGGTGAGCTGAAACCTGCGAATTTACAATCCTTATATTAACCTACGCATGTAATCCTAATCCTTATATTTCTTTATAACCTAGTTAATCTGTAATTCTCATTTGCTATATTTCACTGCCAATATTAATAAGTATAATATTTACAAGATACTTTGTATTCTATTGAAGTTTTAGAGTTTCACCTACCTGGTGTTGCATGCTGATGTGCCAATGGTTATTTTGTTTGTTTGTTTATTTTGTGTTTGTTCTCTGGATAGCTAATGAAGGCAAGTATACTAGAACTCCAGCATTTGTGATAAATATGGGTGAAAGGTGTAAATACAGTGGTGCCTTGACTTACGAGTTTAATTCGTTCCGCAACGGAGCTTGTAACTCAAATTACTCGTATGCCAAATCAGTTTTCTCCATTGAAATGAATTAAAATGGCATTAATCCGTTCTGGACCACCCCAAAACACTGCAATTTTTTTTGTTGCATGTTTTTAAATAAGAAAAATGTACTTATAAATAAGGAATATTATATAAAACACAATACAATAGAATGTACTCCAGTAAATTGGTTTTGTTAAGTATAATGTACAGCATTTACCTTGGAGATCAGATGACTTGAAGATGCTGACGGAGGTGGAGGAGAAAGGCTGAACTGAATAACTGAATCTTATTCACTGATTTTTGCCCCTTTCGCCACGCTTTCCTCACTTTCATCTGCAGGGGTTTTTGATAAAAACCTATCCAGTGAGGTCTATTTCATCCTCCCTTTCAGAATGTTTCTGAAATGCGTTAGGCAAGTGCCATTAAATAGTGCCATCGCACTCCCAGTTGGAACTTTTTCTGGGTGTTTCTTTTGAATAAAGTCTGAAAGTAAGAAAATTATTTTAACACCCTTGGCTGGCATTCTAGCCTTTATCGACTCCTGCTTCAGTATGGTGCAGGTCGTAGAAGTGCTATGCTTGTACTGCTTCGCCAAGCTGACTACACGCACACCTTTGTCATGTTTTTCGATAATTTCTTTCTTTAATTCAATGCACATCATCCACTTCTTCTTCTCAGCACTGTCCTTCGCACTCACTTTCTTCTGACCACTTAGCGCCAACTAGCGGTGGGGTATCTGAAGCTGGCTCGTAACCCAAAATTTAGCTCTCAACTCAAAGCAAAAAAATGGCCGAGAGACGGCTCGTATCTCAAAAAACTCGTTAGTTGGGACACCCGCAAGTCAAGGTACCACTGTATGGTGAAAGTTAAAACATGGCTTCCAAATATGTTGTGGGACATGTCTAGCATGTCTCAGTGGCATGTTTTAACTTGAACTTGCTGTAGAATACACTAGAGCAGTCCTCTTCATCTTTTATCCTGCTTCTGGTTCTCACACACACACTCTTGCAATTGTCTGTGGTACCTTGATCCCAGAGGCCCTTCCTATGCACCTTTCTCCTCCAATGCCAGCTACAAAATTACTGAACTGGACAGCAGTACTTGTGTTTTGACGGTCTGGTTCCTGCGTATGTGAAGGTGTATTGTGTAGTGCATAGTAAGTGAATGTGTGTGATGTCTTGCAGGTGTTGAACGAGGCTTCTGTGGAGGATAACCTGATAGATCTGGGTCCGGGCTCCCCGGCTGTCGTCACCCCTCGAGCCAGCACTGCAGCCACTCCCACACCTCCCTCCAGCCTGACTGCTGCCACTTCTGCCCCGTCACTCTCCACGCAGCTTGCAGGACTGAGTAAGACACACATACGCAATCATGCAGTTACAGTCTATTGTTGTGGTCGACTGATAAATGTAATGGTCCACCTCACACTGGTGACAGGAGCACATGCATATGCTCAAATTCATCTGTGAGCACATGCACATTCACACTTGCACCCTGCCCAAGGCTGACTGATTATTAGCGTCTGTTCCCACGGATGGCCAGCCAGCACCTACTGTTTATTCTGCAGGGGAGCAAAAAACTCACTGTATTAGGTTGTCCGTATTTTTGCAGCAGACCAGGAAAACATTACAGTTGGTAAATCTTGAGATTTTCTACTATATGTAGTTCTGAAAACTACAGGATTTTCTTTTCTCTGCATGTACCAGATTGCATTCCTCTTGGGGAGCTGGGGCAGTGTGGACATTTTGACAGCCGGTATCTGACCATCACAAACTGAATCAGTTAGGTTTAGATACATTTCATTATGGCACATGCGTGTACATACGTGCGTGCGTGTGTGTGTGTGTGTGAGCGTTTTTTTTATATGTATATATATATATGTATATGTGTATGTGTGTATATGTATATATGTATATGTATATGTATGTATATATATGTATATGTATGTATATATATGTATATGTATGTATATGTATGTATATATATGTATATGTATATATATGTATATGTATGTATATGTATGTATATATATGTATATGTATGTGTATATATATATATATATATATATATATATATATATATATATATATGTATATATATGTGTGTGTGTGTGTGT
>JAQLOM010000008.1:7733085-7744522 GCA_030068315.1 Chrysichthys thysi | reverse complement strand
CAGAGCACAGTTTGTGAGGGATTGCGCAATCCAAGGTGAGGCTCAGCTTGCTGCTGCCTCACCATGCGTCTCTTCCCCGGATTTGAACGGAAATGTGAAAATTCAGTGATTTTTAATAAAAAAAACAATCCTAATTGTTTAATTTATATGGAAAATTAGTTTATAGTTCAAACTATTTGATAAATATAACCATTTCATTTATTTGTTTATTGTACATTTTATTTTTTCCATGATGACAGGTGAGGCTCTACCTCCCCTGCCTCTCCTGACCGCACGTCACTGTTTATGATAGAGGCCTTTCATATGATATTTCATGATATAGGCCAGTCAGGCTTAGACATTCATTCACTATATTCCAGATAGAACTGGGAAGCATGCAGGCATAACAATAAAACAGTAAGTGTAAACTTGAAGCAACTCACCCAAGTTTTATCAGCTTTGAATCTGTGATTAGAAGTACACGAAGGGATTATCACATCGTTATTTATCACCAAGTATGCGAAGACTGTGATTACAGCTGGTGTTTAGTGCCAGGCGCTGTCGAATGTTGAAATCCTCAGGCTGAAGTCAGTGTGTCGTGTTACTATAGTGCAGCACTTACTGATCAGCCCACTGGTCAAAGTTTATTCCCTTTTTTTTCCTTTTTTTTTCATTCCACTTTTCTTAGGCAATTCTGTTCTTGTTTGTCACCCCATGTCTATATTTATTAATAGCGTTCTTCACCTTAAAGATGGCCGTGGCATGTCATATCTATGGTGCTCTTTCCTCATTTCTCTTTTTCTGTCTTTCCTTCTTTTTCTCTGTATGGGGTGGGGGGTGAGGTTGGATTCTGCTTCACATTTGTAAGGTGTTTTCTGTTGTTGATTCAGCCGAGTGTAAAGGGTGATAACGCAGAGTTGGAGCCCATAGACAGCTGGCTCATTACCCAAGGAATGGTGAGAACTTCACCAGTAGCACTGTCTCCTCCTCAGTGTCCTCCTGCGTCCATCCGCCCCGTCATCCCTACCCCCTCACCAGCGCTAAACAAGCCCATCCCATACAGTAAAAGGGAGAGCCCACTTAACCATCTTAATGAATGTAAAATTGATCTAATTATATTAGGCATAAAATAATTGGATTATTCAAGAGTCTATTTCTTTTAGTCATCATTTGATTTTTAAAGATTTGTTTAGCAACCCTACCAAATGCACACAGCCAGAATTGATTTAAGTCGAGGGAAATGTTCTTTTCATCTTTCATAGAGCTTCGCTTTATCTGAACACTGCTCTTCTTCTGAAACTGTAGGCTTCGTCCTTTCAGAGAAGTTCTTTCTCTTTGGTCTCAAAGAATGCTTCAAGGTCTGCAGATTTCTTTCAGGCCTTTTTGCTTCATTCTGTCCCTTTTACTGTGGGCCACTCCATCCTTCTCTGTCTTCTCTGCGTACTATGAGTGCCACAATGAAAATACCTGCTTGTTCCTTGGGACAGGTGTGGATTTTCATAACATGCAAATAGGAACCTGCCTTTAGGTTTCACCATGATGGCCCAGCCCTGGTTCATTGAAGGATCATGCTGGTATGGTGTATATTTACTGCACCAAAAAGGGTTATGTCTGGGGTGAAAAAAATTCTGATGCATTTAAAAATACGTATCAGAGAAAGAGTTTTCAAGTGGTAATACAGTGCCTTGAGTAAATATTGACACTCCTTGCTGTTGTCATTTGATTGAACCAGGTGTCTTTGGCTGCGTTTTCAGCTGCAAGTCTTCTGGAATATGTTTTTATCAGCTATCTGGATCTTGGGGGTGAATACTTATGCAGGGCACTGAACCCTTTTGATTTGCCCAGTGCAAAACTGAGGTGGTTTGGATAGCAATTAAAAAAAAGAAAAAATTTTTTTTACTATGGGTACAGCTTCATGCACAGGGCTGGCACACACTATTAACTGATGATCCTGGCATTGCTCAACAGTTTGACGCTCATTTACAGGTTTTATTACAATAATTACTCTGCATTTGGATGCTCATCCAGCAGCTGTTCAGTCAGAGTCCTTTCCACTCACTGTCTTCATTAGTTATGAATAAATCTCCGGCTAACTAAATTTCATAATGACTAAATGACTGTCGCAATTAAATGACTAGCATGTTCACCTTGTCTTAGAACTTACATTTGACACACTTATGGTTTACTAATCCAGTTTTAATCCAGCCGTAGTTTAATCTGAATTGATCAATATTTCACATTTTATGTAAGCATTTTTGCATCTGTATGAAAATAGAAAGTTGGACTCTGTTTTCACCCAGTTTTGTTTTTTTTATGCTTAAGGTTGGCTAGCTTGCTTGCTAGTGAGCATGGTTTAAGCAATTTTATTTTACGCCACATAATACATTACAGGACACAATACATTGAGTAACATCAGTTCGCTTGCTAGCAAACTTGTCTAGCTAATGTTGAGCGAGGTAATCTTGGGCAACAAAGGTGGACAAATCATAAATTTTATAACCAGCCCAAGTAAAACCTGAAGTGCACTATTCAGTCTAGTGTTTTGGTTGTGTTAATTGAACAGGTAAAAGGCGTGATAGCTAATGTAATGTGATAACTTGTGGCTTGCTCGTTCAGTGCATTAATAGGGATTTATTAACTATCCTCTCCAACCAAAGTTTTTAAAGTAGCACATCATGTTTGTGCCCTGGAAAATGAAAAAGTCTTTCACGATGAAATGTAGCATTTCCATAATTGCATTGCTTGAAAACCTAGTGTGAGTCCACCCTCAATTTCTGCCCAGGCTCACAGATGGTAGGGTCAGAATGTGGGGCCAGCAGCATGAATCCATGGACCCAGCCTGCCTTGTGGCAATAGTCCAGGCTAGTGGAGGTGGTGTAATGGTGCGATGGATGTTTCCTTAGCATACTGTAGGCTCCTTAATGACATCAGTCAGCCTGTATGAGTATTGTTCCTGACCAAGTGCATCCCTTCATAGCCACAATTTACCCATCTATCTCAAACTGGTTTCATGAACCTGACAGTGAAGTCAAGATTCGTCCGTGGATTTCCCAGTCACCGGATCAGTGTCCATTCGAACATCTTTGGGAAAATTCTGCAGGAATTGCTGGATGCAATCATGTCAATATGGAGCAGAATCTCAAGAACTGTTTCTGACATCTTGTGATATTCATGCCATGAAGAATTGAGGCTGTTTTGATAGCAAAGGGAGGCCCTACCCAGTGTTGGGTTTCTTAGTGTTCCTTATAAAGTGGGAGTAGGTTTTTTTTTTGGCTATTGTGCAACTATAAACGGGACATACATAAAATCTACCTTTCCTGGTTACTGTTTTGTCCACCCCTGTGTAAGATAACTACAACTACCCAACCTCTTAGTTGGGTGTTTATGGTTACACGTCCCTGTAGTGTGTGGCCATTGTTTTCTTTCCACCTGGGTGCAAACAGAACAAAATAGGAAGCACAAAATGGAAAACAGTAGAAAAGCACCTGTGGGTTAAGTCTTAATCATGGTGAGTATTTCAGGACCTGGCTAAATCAACTGAGGTAAATATAGCACACTGTATGGAGTTTTAACTTTTTGAGTGCTTTATAAAGATTTAGAGCTGCTTTGGAGCTTGAATCTAAGTTTGCAAAAGAATATTTTCCTGTCTCAGGAATTTCCTTTCAGTCACAAGCAGATAAGTAATTTCATCCAAGTACTTCCGAATGTCCAAACCTAGATCTTTATGTCTTACATGCAAGAATATACAAATCTTTTCTTTTCTTCGATCGTTGTAGCTATCCTCTTCCTGGCTGAGCTTCACCATGCTTCTCTCCAGACAGCTCATTTTTCACTCTGCCTCTCACTGCATGCTGTACAATATAGCAACGTTCATGCTTAATGTGCTGTGAGTGCGTGTGAGCGTGTGCGTGTGTGTGCCTAGCTATGTGAATCCATGCATACTGTGATTGCATGTGTTGCTGTTGTTATTTTCCTCGCAGAGCTCCTTGTGATTTTTATGGTTGTTTTTTTTTTCCTGTTTTTGTCCGGGGGGGCGGCTTTATTTGGTGGCTTTGCGGGGGCCCTTGGTTTGTCCATGGCTTTGCTCCATAGATTCCTGTATCGCAGTCTTCTGTCATGGATGACATTGAGGAGTGGCTCGGTGCTGATGTGGTGAGAATTCTTTACCTTGATTTCATTCTCTCTTTGTTTTTGCCATCACATTCCACATCCATTCCACCTAACTCAATAAATCTACATAGGTTCCTTAATTTCATGTGTGTACTTGGCAGTTGATCGATCATGTTAACACAGTCCACAATCAAGCTTGCCTTGCTTCTGTACTCATATCATTATTATTTTTTTTAAGCAGGGAAAACAGATTTATAGCAATGGGAAGTCATCTAGTACGGTTGTCTGTCACTTGACTTGTTTGTGTGCATTAGAAAGCTAACAATGAGTATGGTGGTTGCTGAATGTTTCAGTAAAATGGTGCAAATTGCTCTGTGGGTCTAGTGAAATGTCCTCATACTCAGCTGGATTGTATTGTTTTTGTGTTGTTCGAATGAAAATGGTACGTTAAATCTCAAGTGGTATGTTCATCGTCTTCAGTGAAGGAATGCTCGCATTAAAACAGTATTGTTTCGGTATTATAAAGGTGCTCTGGAAGGTGGGTATCATTCAAAGGACTGCTCCATTGCCTTTCAACCAAATCTCATTCATAAAATTTCAATTTTATTTAAATATATATTTATTTGCATTTCAGTTAACTAATACGACTATGGGACTTGTGGAAATGTAATAGTAAACTGGGCTGCATTTCAAGCCATGATTTTTTTTTTTTTTTTGATTCATCAAAACAGTGTGATTTACTTACAAGCTAATTCATGCAAATGCCTTTGCTACTTGCTGCCCAACATTGTCTAATACTCGTGCTTCATAATGTGGGATATGAAATGGGGAAATAAAAGTTTGTCTTAAGGACTAATTATTCAAGACCATGTTCATTTTCAACTTGTCATGTTGTTTTATAAATTACCAACCTTTTGGCCAAAGTCACGAGATCATATTTTCTGTCAAAGGCAGGAAAGATGAAGTTAGAAAGTCAGATAAGCTTAGAGTTCTCACTATGTTGGTTATTAAGCATAACTCAAGCAGGCACATTGTACATCCCCTGTTTCCCACACCATCCACAAAAAGAATTGAAATATTACTTGTTTGAAAAGACAAGTAACATCATTAGGCCAGTAGCATATTTTTCCTAAATATTTCTATATGGCTCCATCCACTGGCCTTTGACTTACATTAGTATTGAATTTTGAGTTAACAGGTTTCCTCTTCTGTTCCACATTTCTGTTTGTGGTAATCATACGTATGGCTCAGATAAAGTAGATAGTTGAAAAGCACTGGAGTATTTCTTTAACTTTGATTAGACATGGGACAAAACGTCGACCGTACGATACATAATTCAATAATCCAACAGTGCGAATAATTATTTTGCTTCTTGTGTTCTACTGAACAGAAAGGTGATGAGCCTGAGGAGGGAGTGACCAGTGAAGGTAGGATGTTTAAAACTCAGTAAACCAGTGAATTATTCATCAAATCTAACACTACTGATGAATTGCCATTGTCCTTTGCCTATATTTTCAGAGTTTGACAAGTTTTTAGAAGAGCGAGCCAAAGCAGCAGATGCGGCATTACCGTCACCTCCTAGAGGCGAGCCCTCGGTTCCCTTGAACGCGCCGAGCAGTAGCCGTAAGAAAGCCGAGCGAACTGAGGACAACCTGTTTGCCTTGTAGGTTGCTCGTAAGCTTTAAGAAAAGCTCCATTCATCCCCCATAGCATTCCCTTTGGATACCTGCTGCCTTTCTGTGCTGCTCTCTGTCGCACGTTTCTTGACGCATCATGGGACTCTTGGTTCATTTCCACCTCTCAAGCTGCTGGCTGGAGCGAGGCAGCTCCTCTGTGACATGGCTCCTCTTCCAGACCCAACATGCTTTTGTGTGCAACTTCAGGGGCAGAGGGATGATCCGTCTTAAACGAGCGAGTTTCTTGGCAGCGACGTCAAGTTGTAGTTTTAAGTTTGTTTTGTTGAAATATGCCAAGATTATAATTTATTTCTGTTTATTAACAGAAGCCTTGTGGAATCTGGCTTGGAAAAGCATAATAATATCTCAGAATTCTTGTGCAAGTTTACATAGTAATCTGAAATATGCCATTCCATAAAAGTAGTCCTTTTAATTTTTGTGGTTCAGTGTCTTTATACAGCTAAGGGAGAATCATATACAAACAAGTGACAAATTAAAGGAAAAACAGACCTAAACCACCTTGGGTTTCTGGCCTCCCGAGGTACTAGAACCAGCTTCCTTGCGCCTTGGCACAGATCCTACAACTGTACTGGGTGAACACCATTCTTCTAATGCATCTTCCCTCAGAATGGTATTTTGATGATGGTTGAGAGGGCTGTTCATTAATGTTCAGTTGGGTTGAAATCTGGTGATTGTAATCACCATAGCATATGACTTTCATACTCATCAAATCATTCAGTGAGCCTTTGTGCCCTGTGGACGGGGGTGGGGTCATACTGGAAGATGTTTTGGTGGATAAAGGTGATCAGTCAGAATAACATTGTATTGATTTTGCCATGACCCTTTCCACTAATAGCACTTTTGCATTTAGCAATTTACCCATAATCCATGTTGTCACATCCCACCACCGTGGGAGTGCAGCTAAAATACTGACTATTGATCGCTAAAGCCAGAGGAACAGAGGTCACTGATTAATGTCGCTGGCTGAACTCTTGTCTCCATAGGCACAGAATCGTCAGTCCAGTAGTAACTTCTGAAGTCTCTTAATGTTTATTAGTCCTTTCTCTGGCAGATTGAAGAGACAGCGTCTTAATTTTAACCAGCAATTTCATGATTCTATTCAATGTTTTATGTTTATGCCTCCATCATTAGGTAGGTCCGTCCGTCTGTCTGTTCATTTGTCAGTCTATCTGTCCATCCGTCTGCCTGAGATTCTCTTTAGTGCAATGTCTCAAGAACAAGAGGTAGATTTTTTTTTTATGGAATTATACTTGTAACTTGTAGGTGAACTCATTAGATTTTGCAATGAATCCAGACAGGGTCAAGGTCAAATGTCTGAACTGTCTAGTTTGTCTTCAGTAGCTTCCTACATGTGTGAAGTAAATTATACAAATTTTTAACAAAAAAGACTAAACTTGTTTGCACCAGAGGCTTCCTCGTTGATTCTGTTGTACTTGTTATTTGTTAACCATAACCATCAATGGACCTGAACCTACTTCAGTTGGCCCGGGGGTGGCCACGAAGGAAATCGAAGGGATCACTGACAGTGAATTTGTGCAGGTTTTGCTGCACGGAGAGCTAGCAGGAAAACCTCACGTATGAGTCACGTGTTCTCAACACAAAAACAACGCATTGGATTCTGGGAAGGGTGCGCCGGCCCCGTTAACGCTGTCTAGTGCCCTAACATAAATTTGTAAAAAGATAATTGCAATTCAAACACAGATGTGCAGCGTCTTGTTTGTTTGTTTGTTTGTTTTTTTTTTTTAAACATTGTCTAGTTACAACACTCAAATGAGTCTGCCCTCTCAGTAAAGCCAATGATTGACTTTAACTGAAGAGTAAAGTCTTGTCACACTCGTTTGAGTGCCTGCTTCCAATAAAATCAATTCACTGAATCTTCTTAATTCAACAGAGGAACAAATAAGGGATGCATAGTTTTATTTTCTTTACGTACTTTACAAGATGAAGAAGATGAAATTTTCTATCCGTTCTTTCTTTTTGTATTTTCAGTACAGTTCATCAGTACAGTTATATGACAGGAAAGCGACATGTGTCACATGCACCCTGCTTGGATATGGAGCAGTAGTCTGTACTCAGTAGTCCTGAGTATGGATTAGATTAAGTTGTGTTGAATTGCGCTGCTTGGTGGAAAAGCGCTAAAAAGGAACAAGCCATGATAAGAAAATAACCCCAGTAGCAAAACAGAGTCACCAGGATTTCATTTCCTTTAATTTGTCATGTGTTTGTGTATATTCTGTTAAACCTGGACACCAGGAGAGGTTTTTTAAAAAGGGAAAACCAAAAAAGTCACACTTGTTTTTTTTTTTCTGGTGAATGAAACTGCATTGTCTTAATCATGAAAATGGTGACCAAAGACAGTTTAGATTAATCTTGCTCTCATGTAGATCCCCCCCCCCAAAAAAAGGATTTATTAGCTCTTTGCTTCAGACAGTTGATATGTCCAAATGGTTCCAAGAATCAAGTTCTGTAAAACACACTGCCTACATATACTGTGTGGAACAGTAAATTACCATTATGTAAGTGATTTGAGGAAATATTTTGCAAATAATGCATTTGTGCAAAAAATTATTTTAGATTCCGAATCAGGTATTTTTGTGCATGAGTTGTTTGAGTCATAGCTAAATAAATAAAAAAAGTTGCACATGAATGTCTGGGCCACAGCATTAAAAGAGTAAATGGATGAAATTTGTTTTCTGGTGGTCCTTATCTTGCAGGATTACAGTAGCATAAATTGTACACTATGTATGTGTATGTATACATAAATATATGTATATACAACCCAAAAGTAATGAATATAAATGTCTGTTATCATTTCTGACCAAGATGTTATTCAGTAAGAGATCCGAGTTGAGTCCACTCAGTCAGGAGTTCATTTATTTATGTTCATATTTTTGGTAATGATGGTCCTGGTAGGTGTGACATGAAGGCATGACAGCTTGATAAGTAGGTTAGCTACAGCTTGAAGAAATGTAAGACCGAATGGAAGTGAACGTAGAGACAGAAACGAAAGGAGAGGAGATGCCTGATTAAGAGTTTCAAATGTGAATTGTGACACTTTGAAGCTGAAAATCAGTTGTAATCTTGGTGTAAATCATCAGCCCTTAAAATGCAGTAGTTCAGTTTAGTGGTCATTCAACATAGTGGGTGTTTCAGTGCAGCATTACTCACGAATTGGTCAAAACTAGTCGAAAATATTTTGTTAATTTTTACATTTTAGTTGTTTAAGGTGGTACAACACTTAATACGCAGTCATAAATCGGTCATAAAATGTTGAGTATAAACCGGCTTACTATATGCTTTACGTCCATATAAAGCACAAATCGGATGATAACAGACATTAACACCTAAATTACAACTGTTTCCGAAAAGGAACTTTCAACAAAAGTCACAATTAAGAGCATTCAGTTACATCATAATACTTTTTTTTTTGTTTATAGCTTTGTATAAATTAAAACAATACAGCTGACGTGTCAGTAATTGTGTCCTATAAAAAGCTTTGCTTTCCAATATGGTGGCAATCGTTATTTTTAATAACTGCTTTAATAAATGTTACCATGTGACATTAAGTCCTAACTATTTTGATTATTTGTCTCAAACATTAATGTATTAATGTATTTTAGGATATGTAATAAAGTTTCTTATTGTGATGTGCAGTGTTTGTTTCATCTTTCAAGAAAAGACAAAGTAAGTCTTGGGAATAAGCTAAACCTCATTTGTAAAATATTACAACCTTGTTGTAAAACATTGATTTTTACATGTTTTTTCCCAGTAAATTACTCGATTACAGTAATTTAGTAAATTTTATTACCTGTAGATAGCTGCATACTTTGCCTTCTTTGATATCACTTTGATTATTGATGGAGCTGTGTGCACTTAAAATTATGTAACAAATATATATACACGTGGGGTTGTAAAACTGTAAAGTTTAAATGGTGTACAAACTATCAAGTAAATAATCCACTGTGTGCATTGTAATGAAGCAAACATAAATTACAGGCCACTTTCGAACTAGGTTATAAAACAGGTTAAATATTATATATAAAATCTCAGCAAGATCCAACTCATCTGTCTCTCTGTCCTGAATCTGTATGTTGTGAGAGTTAGCTAATCAGGTATCAGGGCTGGAAAAGCTCCCACATTACAATCACAAGCCCACAGCATTCTAGTGTTTATTCAGCTAAAATAATGAAAGTCCAGTAGAATTTGGTGTAAAACATGACATTTACACGCTTTTTCAGACTTCCAAAAGTGTTTGTTGTCTCCATCCAATCTAGTATATCCTTATGCTAGCACAGCTAGCTCAGGGTCTAAAAATCAAGCTAAAATCCTGTTAGACCAAAGGTTCATCCAACGAGTTTGCACATCACACACAGCAATCATCATTTCTTTTTTTTTAGACTTTTTAAATAATGAATGCTCATTTAAGTGCTTTAACAGTACTCTGAAACATTTTTGTGACCTACTGAGTACAGGAAGTAGACGAATTCTTAATAAACAACAGGCCTTCGTGTATCATTTATGCCAATGAGTAAGAGGGCAAAACAGCATTTTATTAATAATTCATTTTAGCTCCCAGATAAATTCAACTGGTTTTGCCATTTTAGATCGAATAAATAAAAATGAAGAGGCTTGGTGACATGGAGAAAAGCATTGTAGTTTAGCCTAAAATCGGCTAAGGCAGCATGTTTCCCTGATGTTAGCATCTGGTTTCCCTGTGGTTGTGTGTTTGTTTGTTTGTTTTGGGAACTTTTTCACAGCCTTCTGGTTATTTTTGCTAAATGAAGTCAGAGTAAAACCTTTAAAACTATGCTAGCTTATGGTTTATATGACAACTGACCAGGAAAATGTCCCAAGTTTAGGTATTATGTTTTGTTAGCTATAATTATAGGATATAACCTTTTGCTAACGTGCTCTAAAGTAGATAACAAGCTACTGTTTGGGTCTAAAAATGGCTCCTTCTTGAAATTACAACAGATAGCTTACTTTGTTAACATTTTAACTCTTAAAAAGCGATTGTGGATCATGAGCCTGCATTACAGGTGTGACTGTGTACAATGAATAATAAGGCTACAGGTCAAACATTTCAAATTCTTTCATTTCCGTATAATAATATCCACACAGGCTTGTTACTTATAAATTGTATATTTTCACCGTTCGAACCAGATTGCTGAATAGATTTAATAAAACTTTTGAACGTGCAGTCAAGAGATTTCAACAAAGGAAAAACAAAATGGCTTATCAATTATAAATTGCTATCAAACACTAAAACACTACCAAACACTGCAAACTGTCTGTGTCTCGGTGTTTAAACCTCCCTTGTACACTACAGGCGGCCAGCAAAGCATTAAAAATGACCCCTGAACATGTATGAAGAACTGCTTTTATCTTTGTCCCCCCTCAGTAAAGTATAATTAGTGTTATTGTATTGGTGGAGTTTAATGGAGGCGCTGTAAGAGTCTGCACAATGTGAGGGGAGCTTTGAGACATGAGCTTCTGGTACCAGTGTCACTTTCGGTCATTGACCCACTTCACCTTATTTCACTCGTGTTTTATTTAGAAACATCAACTGTTCATCATACAAAATAGCACAAAGTAACCTAATTGCTTATCTGAACATATGTTTATATTTTTAAGTTCCAAGGAATTGTGTG
>JAQLOM010000008.1:7698926-7716707 GCA_030068315.1 Chrysichthys thysi | reverse complement strand
CATTGAAGTCAGGTAGGACAACAAATCACACTGCCTAGTAGAGCGATCAGTTTGATGTTGTGAAATAGGAGTGGTATTGGTACATGGTATCGGCACTTTATGTACAAGTACGAGTATTTTAGCAAAGTATCGGCCCGATACTGTTATCGGTATCGGTGCAACCCTAATTATTATTATTATTTTTTTATTACAGTTTACACTAGGACTTCTGTAACTGCATAAATATTCACCACATTAATGTGAAAGCCCTACATTACTACAGACGGAGATCATTTATTAGCCATAGGAACATTTGTGGAATTTTTGTTCAAAATAACGTCGCTCGTTGACGTAATGCATTCCCTAGCCCCTAACCTTAACCACTTTCTAAATATGTTCTCACTGTTGGGTAAATACGTTTTTCCGTCACCGATATGTGCCAAGTTACAAGTGCACACGGGGCTGTCTTACTATCCTTGTGAGGGTCTTCCTTTGACGTAAATGTTAACGCAGCTAATTAATGCTACACCTAAACCTAAACCTTAACCTGACCCTAACCTCAGTAAGGAAAAGGAAACTTTTTAGCTTTTTTTTTTTTTTCCTTTTCTTTTTTCCCAACCAAACGTCCTCACAAGGCTAAAATGATCAGATCTTAGTATTCTTGTGAAGACATTTGGTCCTCATAAGGGCATAAAACCACGCGCGCACACAAACCCATTTTAAACTGTGTCTTGAACATTCTACCTTAACAGACCTTTATTTTGATAATTAATTTTAGTTTATTAAAGTCAAGTAAGCTGTTAATTAGGCTTATAAATATAACATGCCCTATTTTGGTAACCAAGAAGCTACTTCTGATGATGATGATTATTATTATTATTATTGTTATAATAATACTCCTGGTCTCTTTCTCCTTCTGTGTGTCTTTTAGTTGGTGCAGTTGTTACTGTGTGATCTGCTGCTGGTGACGCGCACCAGTCTGTGGCGAGAGCAGCAGATTTGTTCTCCTCCTTCCCCTCAGCAGAGCTCGGCTTCAGCCGCTTCTCCCGCCGAGCTGCAGGGCTTCCAGCAGGACCTGAGCTCTCTGCGTAAACTCGCTCACAGCTTCCGACCCGCCATGCGTAGAGTAAGAAACGCGCGACTCACGCATGCACTATAAATACACAACATACACGAGCTCCCAGATCTGCTGATGAAGGACACCGAGAGGAGGCATGTGGCCACAGCTGGACACAGTTGGAGTGGATTCCAGCTCTTGATCTGGATTTAGCGATTTAGACGCTCTCTTGCTGACACGCTGGTATTTTCCTCATGCATAGCACTGAAATAGGCCACTGCTCTGAAAATCGCTGAGTGCTGGGGAGCTGTTTTTAACCACTGTGGCTTGTGTGAGAAGTGGAGTTCTACATCAGCATTCTGCTCAAAAATAGTACTTGCATGGCAGAACATGTCGTGCTTGTTTTTGCAGACTTTTTTCCTGCTTATATTTCTTACAGGTCTAATGAATTATTATTTCTGAATAAGTAACATAGGCGACTGATGTTTGTATAAAGGTATGAAGGGTTGGTTGTGTCTCCGGCGGGCCGTGTGGCGCAACAGATAAAGGGGTTTGAGGGCATCAGAGTGCTCCCGTATGCTGAAGAGGGCGAATAGCGCTTTTCCTCTCTCTGTGTGTGTGTGTGTGTGTGTGTGTGTTGCGTTCCCCTGTGATGCAGCTTGAAAAGACGCTGTCCTGTATTTTAGTACCACAAATTTTCAGGTAGGAGACGAATGTACTGAATTAGTTTCACTGGCATTGTGTTTCATAAATACTGGGACATCAGTGGTGTTCTCTCCGCCTGGTTAAACGCATGGCAATCCATAGAAAAAGATCAGAGACTGGACTTACTGCACTCTGAGTTAAACAAATAATGTGAGCCTTGTCTTATTTAGAAAAAAAAAAAAATAGAACAAGACCTGAGGTCGGTTCGATTTACCCGCGATTGACCTGTTTGCATCTATGTACTGTTAAACTGCACATTTGATGTAATGGATCTAATTAGTAATCTCTGAGCAGGACAGAAATATCGGCACATGGTACGTATCAAGGCATGGTGTTGCGTGTAAAATTGTACTATAATAATTTTTCATATTACTCCACTGTAATAAGGCCTGTAGCAGAGGGAAGGATGGAGAGAGCTGTGAGAGAAAGTGCTAGATAGAAGATGAAAGAGGATGAGACAGGAGCGAGAGGAAGAGAGGAAGAGACGTGTCAGCTTCTAAAGGAAGGATTAACCCCCATGGGTGTGCTGTCTGCCAGCTTGTTAAGCCCCCTTTTTCCCCTCTCTCTCTTTCTCTCTCTCTCTCTCTCTCTCTCTCTCTCTCACCAGTTGTTTCTGCATGAAGCCACTGCCAGGCTGATGGCAGGAGCGAGTCCAACGCGCACACACCAGCTCCTGGACCGCAGTCTGCGCCGCCGTGCCACACCTGGAGGCAAAATCGGTGAGGACTCAGCTGGTGTGTGTGGGTAGATGTGTTTGCGTGCTTGTTTTCTTTTTGAATATTCAGCTACAGAGGTGTGTGTGTGTGTGGTTTTCTAGTCCTTCTCCGTCCACACAGGCAGATGTTTACCAGTACTGAGAAAAGTAGAGAAAACCCATTAACTCGACTCTCTTCTGAAAGAATCCGAGAGCAGACGGCAAACAGTTTAAGTCCGTGACTGGATCATAAATTCACCCCTACAGGCATTATAGTCTAACAGGTCTAAGAACGAGACCTCAGAGTGTGATCAGTTCTGTTCTTATGTACTTTTATCTTTCTAACATTGACAGTATAGCATTGTTGGGTTTTTTTTATTATTTTTTTTTAGCTCTTTTCCACATGACTACGTTTGTAACACAACTCCAAATTCACCGACGTCCCCAACAAGTGCCCCTAGACTTCCATTAGAAATGGGTGAACAGATTTTCTGTACAGGAAAGAATGTTAAACGATGGCCTAGAGTCAGTGCACACAGACTGCAGATGTAGTAAATGGTAATGAGATCGAAAAACACCAGAGTATTCCTTTAACATGCTCCGTGTGTATTCCCATTCGAATAATTAACGTTCATGCTGACATGTTCCTGTGGGGGTGCGTCTGTATGCATGATCTTAACACAGATGTGTGAAATGTGGAGATGATTCCTGCACTGTAACATGCATCTTATGGCTGTGTGTGTGTGTGTGTGTGTGTGTGTGTGTGTGTGTGTGTGTGTGTGCAGAGGAGTGTGAGACACGGCCAGGCCAGCGTGAGCAGGCAGAGGCAGCCATGTTGGCGTGTTGGTATCTGCCTCCGTCGTTCCTGTCGGCCCCGGGCCAGAGGGTGGGGATGTTGGCAGATGCTGCCCGCACTCTTGAGAAGCTGGGGGACAAACGTACGCTCCACGACTGCCAACAAATGATCATCAAACTGGGCAGCGGGACCACGGTTGCCTCCACTTAGAGACAAAGCAAAAGACTTTCAACCCCCCTTTCTGACCCCCGCCCCGGTCACACCCTCCTGCACTAACACAATATCAATTTCTAATTCTCTGTGCCGCATTTTCTGCCTACGGGCTTCGGCCTTTTTCAGTTAGTTAACCAGCTCATTTTAGTAAGTCAAGTTTCTCCCCCCCATGTTGTTCATTTCTTTTCCGTTTCTTTACAGCTCTTATTTAAATAATTTAATAATTTAATTTTGTTTTGTCCTGACAAAATGCTGTTATGGGTAACGGTCTACATCTTACTTCAACGTGCCGTCAGTAATTTTAAATGCAGAAAGAGTTCTGTGAGATTTGGCAAAGTTCTCTTCAGGCTTTTAGGCAGCTGTCCATTAAACATCAGCTCAGAGGAGAAAGTCCGGTCTCTGTGATGCCCCAGGCTCTGTGAATGGGAGAAATAATAAAACCGTACGGACACCAATACTGGACTTCATCCAATCAATCAGAATGGTAGAGGTCTTCCTGCTTTCCTGTCAGTCTTGAAAGTGGTTTTGTAGCCTATGTGCATTTAAGAGGGTGTGTGGTTTTGGATTCAAACCAACTAACTTAGTTCCTTTCTCTTAAAATGACTTGCTATGCCTTTTAAAGTACTGTTTCACATACAGATGTTGTCTGGGCCTGTAATGAGATGCTCTGTCCACTAGGTGGCATTTTATGGCGCAGCATTGGAGTGGTTTTACAGGGTGATTGGATGTGAACCATTGCATCTCCCCTAAACGTGTGCAATACTGGCTTTCCACACCCAGAACGATCCTCGTCTCCGGCTGTAATGATATAATAGTGTACGTACGTGTGTGTGCATGTTTCTGTCTAAAGCAGCATCTCGGACACCATATTTTTTGAGTCTCGTGGTTTAGAGCGGCATGGCCAGATGACTCATCTGCCTGGAAATCGAGGTTTAATCTGAGTGCAAGGTAGCTAGGCGTTAGGGGACATCATGAATGTGATGAGATTTCCTTTTCATTGCATTTGTACAGACGTTTCTAATCTGCACTACCCTCACAGGGACTGACTTTCTTCTTCAGTGATTTAAGAGCGTATACGGCTTTACAAGTTTCTTTTCTCATAGCGTTTTCCTTGTATATATTTTTAAAGATGTGTATTTATAATTTTGTTATAGATGCTAAAGATGTGGGAGAACAGTTTTTTCTAGGAACAGAGAAAAGGGGACTACTTGGATGTTTCGTTTGGAACACAGTGCTAGAGCAGAAAACATCACTTCAGATGAAACCGAATAGCAGGGTAAATAAGGCTGACTGCCGGACAGCTAGACCCAGACGAGTGGAAAAGACTTCTACATACAGGGTGCTCGCTCTCAAAGAGGCTTGTCTATGTGCACTACTGAGAGAGGGGATGGTTAGCGTTAGAAGAGCGCAGCTCCTAAACACACTTGGTGGGAAAATGTACGGATGGAACAACCCCATGGATGGTCTCAAAAATATCTGAGCCAGTCCGTTTCTGACACAGTTCGCCATTGTTCTTACTTTTAATCCAAAAAAACAAAAAAAACCAGGATTTTTAGATGAGACAGTTCTTCTCGAGTGTTAAATCTGCATTCCACTTTCAGCCACTGTAATGTTTCAAATGCTCTTTGTTAAATTTCCAGATTTCCAGTTTCAGAGCTTGTATTGTAACTGGCAGATTCATGACCTGTATGCTAATCAGTCTGTAGTGCTCCTAGTCAAAATCTCAACAAAAATGTTTGAACAGTCTTTCCAATTGTTGGCTTTTTGATTTCTTCTTGAGAATGTAAATAAAACTTGTTTTGTAACATATATAAATATATATAAATATATATAATCTCTTGTGTATTTTTATATAGCACAATTATAAGATAAAGCCATCGTTTATCACTTGTATACTTATACTTCTAATTAACATGTGCTCTGCAATGGCACCTCGACGTGCTGAAAATGGTGCCAGCGGGATTCAGCCATGTTTCAGCTCTACTTTAACCTGAACCATAGGTGGCAACTTCAGTGGACATCAGAATGGTCTCCCCACACCTCTCCTAAAGTTTGTAGACTACATGGAGTTGTGTATATTGTAGGAATATAGTGACATTATAGCTATTATAGATATATAATAGCTATAGAGTTACCACATAAGGCCAGTGTGCATACAATTGTTGGACCACTGCCCATATATGGTAACTCTGTTGCCCTAGATTTGCAACATATCAATGAAAAGAAAAAAAAAAAGGATTTCAGTTAGTGCCTTATAAAGGGTTAAGAGAGTAATGTAGCATCGCTGGAGTCCTTTAGTCTGTTCAACTCTCCCAACCCAATTGTCTGTACACTCTGATCAAACGCACTGGGTTCCTCAAGTTCAACCTTCATGCTGCTGTCAACACCACTGTACATCGCCTAGATCACTAACTGGATGAGCAACGCTTTAACTCATTTCCTAGTTTTAGTTCTATTACGAACACATGTACTTAAGGGAATGAATTGATACATGGCCATTATATTTATATAAATATATTATAATGTGTGTGTGTGAAGCTATTTAACAGCTTTAATAGAAGTAACTGAGAAATTTAATACATCACTTTTCCACATAGTCTCTATACGAGAAGCATCTGTTGTATCGATCGACTAGCTTCTGAATTCCCACAAAGAAGATTTTAGGCCCCTCCAAAAGCCAGATGAGCACCGTCTCCTTTACTTCATCATCAGAGGTGAATCTGGGACCATGCAGGACCTCCTTCAGTGGACCGAAGATGTGATCATCACTCGGCACCTGATCCGGGCTGTAAGGAGGATATGGAAGTCTCTGCTGCTGCATGAGGACGTTGCGTTGTCATGGTGCAGCGGGACTGTTTTGGACAGCATCCCTCTTCTTTTGCTGCGAATTGCAGGTTTATGTTTATTTCATTGCAATGCACAGTAATTTGCACTGTTCACTGTTTGCCCATGCATTTGGAAATGTGCTGGAATAGGCCCCTTCATGCCTACGAACCTTCCCAAAGAACATGATTTTCTTGGTGGAGAGCTGACTTTTGAATTTCTTCTTTGCTGTTTATATTTTTCTCCCATAGCTGTGCAAACTTTTCACTCGACTGTATGACCTGAACTCTCTGAATCACTGACATGACCTCTCATTGGGCAAGCAAACCTTTGCAAATGTTTGAGAATCATTTAGCACCATTATTTTACTAGCCTGCTAGCTTTAAAGTAAACGATGCCGGATCAGAGTCTCGATCCTATTCGCTTTGAATGTCATTTTGACTTTTTTAAGTGGTGTGGCGGAGGTACATTGGAGGACGCTGGCTGCGGGTTGCTTTGTTTCAGCAGAACAATAGCACAAGAAGAGAATGTAGACCACAAGTTGTATCTCAATGGCAAAGACACCTGCAGATGTTCACAAATCCAGTGTATTTGATGGCAGCAATACAAATAACATTCCAAACATCTCTTAAAACATCAAAACATAGCAATAAATCCTATGGGTAATGTGGACAAATACAATTCTGAAAAAGGCATTTGAATTCATTGTTTTTAATAACATTTTAAAGGCAATAACATATTTGTTTTATAGAAAATAAACATCTCTAAGAAATACTATACACCATTATAATAGTACATCACATCTTACATTTAAACAGCAGCAAATACTTATATACACAATTACTTCGAATGGATCGTCGTGAGAATAACTTGAACTTAATCGTTTATGTGTGTAATACTGTGATGGGCTGAATGTGGAGTAACGTAAAATAGCCTACAATATCGTGTTCGTCACATACAGCATTGTGGTGAACGTAAAGCGCATTGTTTAAGGTTCTTTAGTGTTCTCTCCGGGTTCATTTCCAGGTCCGGTCCTTTCATGTCAATTTTAAAACGAAACCGTCTTCGGGAAAGAAAGGCCCTTAAACTGTTTAAGGTGCAGACCTGTACATACTGGCACATTGTTTCTGGGGAACACATATTTGGACAGATACCAGCGCCGTCTAAGTGGTGCCATGTGTTTGCAAACGCACAACAAAATACATCTTGGAAGAGCATCATATTAAAATAATATTTTGACTTTTTCAGAATATTTAGACCTGTATAGCACACCATGTACATTTGTATTTAAATAACACTTAAGCAGATATTGAATTACATCCAGTGGGTGCTTGATGCATGACATCTTCAAATCTGAATGCCTTTCAAAATCACCAGGCATGCCTCTGTGCCAAACGGTGGCAGGGCTTGGGCCGCGAGAGAGAGCTGCCAGCCAAATCTGCCTCCAGGTGTCCCCAACTGATAGCATCCCTTCCAGAAAAGAAAGATTGGGGAGGAAAAAGGAATCAAACAGATGAGTGGCACATTCAGGATTTTTTGACCAGCGACTCCTGTGGGGTTTTTTTTTTCGTTTGTTTGTTTTTCTTTCTTTCTCAAAGAGGAGCTTCCCAGGCAGGAGATGGACGATGCGGGGAGGGGGTGGGAGTGGGAGATTGTAAGGGTGTGCCTCAGGGCCTTGTAGATTTGATGCAGAGATGATCTGGTCTCAGGTCAGTATTGCTACAGTACCTTTGTGCTTCATCCGAAGCCAGTTTCAGTTTGAGTTGCGCAGGCAGACGTATGTCCGTGCTGGCTAAAAGTCTATGAACTCCTATATTACATAGCCTGGCAAACGAAATAGACACACTGAATCAAAACAGGCAAACAGAAAAGGCATCACAGAACCATGTATGATCTCATTTTTTCATGCGTAGGACATATCCAAGGTGCATACTGTGTATTGTGGCAAAGAGAGGGCAAGAGAATATAGTGTGTGTGTGTATCTGGCTCTGCATCAGCAGCCTGGTGTGAGCTCTCTAATTGCCCATGCTGAGGCAGTAGCCACTGTGCTGATGTGAAGGCTGCACCAAGTGGGCCAACAAAGCTGGCCAGCTTTTCCTCAACCACCCAGCAGGACTGCCCCCTAATTGTGCTGGCACAGAGCATTTTTGCACAATATTTCTTCTTCTTCTTCTTCCACCTCCTGCACCAACTCTGCCTTTGCCTTTCCTGCACTCATCCACCCAACCCTCTGGCTACCGGCCAGGATCTATCTCCCACTCTGTATCGAGCCATGATGTAAGAACAGCTCTTTAGTCTCTTTGAAAAGGTGCGAGCCGTAGCCCTGTTCTTGTTTTCCTCGTTGCCTCGTCTGCTTTTGGCCGACGGTGCAGTAATCCAGGGTCTTGCTCGTGCTGCCACGAAAGCCCCCACTAGAAAAAGAGTCTGTGCATGTGTAGGCACAGAGAAAAAGAAAACGAGGAAGACATTTCCTGGGAGACCTGCATGGGGGTGGAATATCTACTGCTTGCTTTCATTAAAACAGCAAATTGGCATGGCTGAGACCTAAAGCCTTTAGATCCCTGAGTCAATGTGCTTTCAGCTTGTTCTGAACTCCTCACTCTCTCTCTCCCTCCCATCCTTTTTGTCCTTTGACGTAGGACAGGAAAGGAGATGGGAGGGTGGTTTGATCTGTTGCCAGGTTTTCTCTCACTGGTTGTCAACTACCGCTCTGCCCCTGCACAGTTCCTTGCTCCGTACTCGCTTATCACTGCAACGCAAGGAGGAAACCTGTAGGCAGTTTGTAGCCCTGAGTTGTAGTCAAATCACCTAGATTTACATTCGAGTCGAACATCAAGTGAGGGGCTGTCAAATCTGACTACAAGGCTGAGTCATCAGTACAACTGCTGTACAATCGGAGCTTATTTGGTTCATCCTCAAAGAAAAGCATCTTCAGGGACATGTTTCGACCCTAAAAATCCAACAGTATCCCTAATGCTAATTTAGTCTTGTGGGGGATAATAGGTGTCAGGAAGCCAAGATCAGTGAGCGTCTAATTAGCATCCACTGTGCAAGCATGACTATCGCCAGAGAGATGGCTCATCAATATGGGTGAGCGCCTAGCTAGACTTGTCTGTTGCCCTGGGAGATGGAGCTGATGAGCGGCTGTGCTTTACACCTCCATTCACTTCCTTTGTTAGGGAGGTCAGCAAATGTTTCAGCAAGGCCACTGATGTACACAGCATAATGGGCATGTTTCTGAGATCAAAGATGTGCTTTTATGTTCTAGAAGGGGCTCAGACACTTACCTGGTGTTTTGTACATTTTATCGAGAAAGTGTCTTCATCGAATATGCAACCTGACAGAGAGAGAGTGAGAGAGAGAGAATAAAACATGATATTCTGTAATGAGAGCTGGGGAAATCTATACATCATTAACATTCATCACGTGGGCTCGTTAGCTTGAGATAAACGATAGATAAAGTCTTAAGGACTCATACATATACTATTTGCGTACAGTATGGACACAGATGCATACTATATGTATGTTTAAAGCCATACCTGTCTCTTTGGCGCAGACATAGTGGTATGTATGAATACAGTTCTTCCAGCTGCAACCGATAGAGGCTCCCTCACTCTGGCACTTAGAGCATTTCTGTAACAACACATACGTTTAATCGAGCAGGGCTCAGGATCATTATATTCCAAATATTCAAAATATAGTCTTCTGACCATGGACAATTATAGTACAGTACTACATTTCAATTTCTGTAGTAGATTGTTCCGTTTATCCTGTTCTCTGCATCCTGTTCATTTCAAAATGAAAAAAGCGAATACTGTATGTTAAAACCAACTTTTGACTTTAAGATATTTCTCGTGGCTGATTTCAGATTAATTCTGGGGCTTATATTAATGAATATTCTTGAAAGACCCAGATGTTTACCTGATAGATGTTGACCTGGTAGTAGCAAAAAGACTAGATTAAAGATTACAATTAATGCCTTATGCACTGCTAATATGGATCACTATGTGCTTTTTAAAAAGAACAAAATGGTGACATTAAAGGAGGAGGACTTTTTTTTTCATGTCAATTTGTATATTATCTTTTATGAAAATAAAAATGAAATTCCAAAGTACACATCATAAGCAAAGAACAGCCTGAAGAATAGTCTACTTGTACTTCCAGTTGACTCTGTTGTCAGGCTGAAGTGTACTGCAGTGGTATATTTTTTTCATATTTCAATACTGAATATTTAGCTTTAGACTACAAAATGTGTCTTGTGGTCATTTTTTTCAAATTTATAAATAACTGTATGAATTTTTTTCTCCGCATTTTAGTGTGTGCCAAGAAAACCAAAATATAATCGAAAGCTCTTCCCTTGTCTTCCAATTTTCATTTTGAAATGAAAACTAATAAACACAACTTACATCTATTTCCTTTCCTGGACACGGACCTTTATCTCAGGTTAGAATTTTATTTAGTAAAAGATTAATATTGCCTCTATGCTTACTGTGAGTGTAGATTCCCGTGCAGCTTCCTTTAGCCCATAAAGTTTGCCTGCGATTAGGATCACACCACTGGTCCAAACAGTGCAGGACTCGTGTGCCCAGTGCTCATTAACCTCAGCCTCCAGCTGTAACCTCTGCAGAACAGAGAAAGAACCCTCCTCACCAGCAGGGGGAACTCCTCCACAAGCTCTCCCTTGCAACAGCTGCAGTCTTTTGAACCTTGCCCGCAAGCCAAGCCGACTTTTAAGTTGTGCCCTTCTTTCTCTCATCGCCTGCCTGCAATCTCCTTCACTTGTCCCCTCTAAGTCCTTCTCTCCCTCTCTCTTCATGTCATTAATTTGCCCAGCACTGCACATGGCCACCTTGTCTTGCTCTCTGTCTCGGTTTTGCCTGAAGTCTTCGTGGTACGTTAAAGACAGTGTTTTCCGTGGTATGGTATTCTCAGGGTAGTACGGGCCACACAAATCCCCAAGCTCTCTGTAATTTGCTGGCTTTCCACACAAGCAGCATATCAGACACCTGTCAGTTAGGCTTCTGTTAACTAAGGGGCCCTGGAGCATTATTGACGAGTTTAGTATCGTCTTATTTTTTTCCAAGTTCTTTTTTCTTGTCTGGACGAGCAGATGCTCTTCCTCTGGTTTATTTATGATTGTGCAAAGGGATGCAAGCCTTTTGGAGCTGTCAATGTGTACATATGGTTTGAAAGAATGCTTGCCTTCACTTTCTTGCAGTTTGAAAAAATCCGAAAATATCCCTTTCACAGTAGGAATACATTCCTTTTCGCATTTTAATTTAGACTTGAGTCTCTTTACAGTGACCTTGATGCTATTGTTGTTATTCGGTTGGATCTTTTTTTTAGGCCCAGGCTTTTTTTTGACCTTCTGTCTTTCTTCATTTCCTATTTGCTGACTGAAGTCTTCCTGTTTCTTTTTAAGTGATGGCCGCCTGCCTCTTTTTGGTTTAATTAATGTTGAGCCTGTTTCTATTGAAAGCTGTTCACCCTGTGTCTTCTCTTCCATGTTTGGAAAGAAAGAGGAACTTGGTGGTGGTGACATTGAAGGTTCTGGAGGAGTGATGAACACATCAGTCTGCTCATGGGTTTCCACAATTGGCACACTCTTTGCAAGCTCAGTGCCTTTTCTTCTCTTCTTCCGTTGCTTCAGATGCATCTCATGGTTATTTTTAATAGCTCTCTGTTTGGCTAGCCTTGGTGTGTTGATAATGAGGCTCCCATTCTCCAATGCTATATCTGGTGTGTCGGTACTCTCCACTGTGGCCCACTTTCTGCGCTTCTTTTGAGGAGTTTGTATACATGGTGTGTCTGGAGTCGCCTCAATACATACTGTACTCTCACCCTCCTCTGGTGTTACAATTGTAGTATTCACTGTTTTTCTTTTTTCTGTTACCGGTAGATCTGGTGATGGCTTTGGTGCTAATTCTTCTAGAACGACATCTGGTTGGATATTAAGAGGTTGTTTTTTCGATGCTGGAGATGTAATTTTTTGAACCATTGCTTCGTATTTAAGTCCTCTGCCTTTCCTCGGAGGCAGATATTTCGTTTTAGTAGGACACTGAGGAGGAACACAAGTTGTGTCACTGATATCTTCCAATGGAAGGTTATCTTTGGTCAGTGTGCTGCAAGCAGATGGTTCTAATTTATGGCCTCGCTTTCGCCTTCCCTTTGAACCTTGGGCTTCTACTACGAACTCCTGTGGCTGAATTTCTTGTGTTTTTGTTTGACTAACTTTCAGACCTTTCTTTTTCTTGACTAAGTCTGGCGATTGTAAGCTAGATTTTCTCTTGATTGAGACTGACACTATCTGCTCGTTAAGTTGACTAAGTGAATCTGTGCAGATATCCTCATGATTGGGTGATTTTAAGGTTGCTGCTGGGTTCTCACAGGACTGAGCAGCAATGAATTTCTGTATATGTGACTCGGTGGGTTTTATTGCTGATGCCTCCGTTGATGTGTCTCTCTCTTTCTCCTTTTCTTGGGTTGTCTTTTCCCGTGTTTGCTTCCGAGATCTTAATACCATGGACTTTTGATCTTTTGCTACAGGATTTACAAAAGAAGCATCCAACGCAGTGTCCAAAGTGGAACTTATTGTGCTGTCTATTGAAGTGTGCAAAGTAGTACCAACAACAGTTTCCAGGTTGACTGCAGTATGTTCTTGTTGTTCAGGGGTATCACTTATGCAGCTTGTATCTTCAATATGCTCTGTGATAGCATCTATGTTATTTTCATATTTCATTGGTTTTATCCTGGAGTTAAGGCCTTTTGGCCGACCAGGACCTTTAGGAGTTACTCCTTCTGTAGGCTTTAAACCAGGTTTTGGACCAGGCTTCATAGCAGGTATAGCAGCAGGCTTTGAGCCAAGCTTTGTACCAGGTTTTACACTTGGTACAGCCCCAGGTTTTGGGCCTGGTTTTGGCCCAGGTTTTGAGTTCTGTTTTGGACCAGACTTCAGAGAAGGCTTTCCACCAGGTTTGGGACTTGGCTTTGGGCCTGGCTTTGGTCCTGGTTTTATGCCTTGTTTTGGACATGGTTTTAAAACAGGCTTTGAACTAGGTTTTAGGGCAGGTTTTGTGCCAGATTTGGGTCCTGGTTTTGGACCAGGTTTTGAACTGGGCTTTGGACCTGGTTTTCTCCTTTCTTGAGGACAAACCTTTGCGGTACTTTGTGACCCTAAAGAGCGAGTACACATACGGGATGGTAAACCTTCTGTTAGAATTTTTGGTGTTTGACTGCTAATTTCCAGCTGAACAGTCTCCATCTGATCAGAGAAGATGGCACTATTACTTGAGAGCATGCTGGACTTTTGAGGAGATGGTGGCACCCCATCCCTCTCCACACTCCTCATCCCTGCATTTGAATGAATTAATCTTCTCCTACCCCGTGCATGCTTCCTACCCAGTAGTCTTGGATGTGCAGAAGGAGCCATGGGCTCTGGTTTTGTCGCACTGGGACAGCTTATTCCTGGTTCTACATCCTCATCACCTTTCTGTGGGGAGGGTGGAGTATCAGCCCAAGATGGTGCAGAAGATATTATTGACTTGCCTGGCAACTGAGGGGAGTCAGGCTCCAGCACCTTTGCATCACTGTGATCTATGTGATCCCTCCCCTGATTCTGAGGTGTTGTTTTCTCATTGAGAGCTGAGAAGCCGCTCCTGACAGGATGAGACTGAGGTGCAATGTCACATGTGACTGATGTCCTTTCACTCTTTCTGTGGGCTAAGTCTTGGGTATGGGTCTCAGTTATTTCAGTGCTGACCACACAAAGCGGTCCACTTGCTGCCTCCCCTAGATCAGTATAGGCCTCTGTAGGTGACACTTCTAATTTTGCTTTATTATTAATCATATCTTCGTTGGATGTCAGACTTCCTTTCTCTCTTACTTCAGAGGCTGTATGGGATAAGGCAGACTCTTGCTCCTCAAAGACATCATTCTGTCTCTCAGAGGTTAACAGTCTTTCTTCAGAGGATTCACACTCAGTCATGAGATGAGCTATCTCTGAGTCTTTCTGTTTCCTAGGCAAATATAGATTGGACTCAGGCACGTCTTTTGATATAGCTGGTGATGCTGTTATAGGGTCCTCACCATTATTCTGTAATTCTGATTTGAACATTTCAGATTTCATTCCTGAATCTTCATTTCCTTTGCTGCTGGTGTCACAGCATTTTCCATCAAAGTCTCCTTCTTCCACTGTCTCATATTTATTTTTCAGTTTCTGATAGATGTTGTCGTCTGTTTCATAAGAATAGCTTTCATTTGACACTTCTTTATTTAACTTATGAAAAAAGGAGGGGCACTTCTCATCCTGTAACCACTCCGGTCCTTTCTCAGTTGCCTCAAAAACTTCTCCTTTGCACTTATGTTCTGTGGGCAGCTTCATTTTCCCAATTTCTTTTTCATCATTTATCCTCTCACTCCAGGCAGATTCCTCAAAATTCTCCTTCTGAGTACTCTCAGACTGCTTTATGCCTACTGGAGAATTACTCTCTTGCTTCATAGGGCTTGGGGCTGTTAAGCCAATAGGGGACCTTTCATTTCTAATGCTTCTGAGAGAACTGTGCTGCTCCTCTCCAAGTGGCACTCTCTGCACCCTAGGGTCACAGCTAAGATTATCTTCAGAGGCTGCACTCTGTATACTCCTATCTGAGTCACCTGACCTGACAGACATGTCATCTGTTGAGTTTATGGAACAGGTAGAAACTGTGTCCAGACTCAATTGAGAATGCACTGAAGTGTGTGCTGGACCTTTGCTCTGACCAAAGTAGTAGTAGTTACGTTCCATCTGATCTTCAGTGCTGCTGGAGTATCCTACTTCCAGTAGATCAGCAGGCATAGATCTTGGGGTGCCATAAGAATCACTGGGGAGAGGACCATGTTGACCATCAGGACATGTAGAATCTTCCATTGCCTTTAAGTGGCCCCTGTATTCCTCTCCCTTTTTTGGTTGGTTTCGCTTGTTACCTTTTTTGTTGGCCATAAGAGCTTCTGAGAGCAATAACTGTTGGACATTGTTGGAGATGTTCTCTACCTGAGATGTCAGAGCATTGAGACTCCACAAGCTCGGGTTAGAAAAAAGCTTCTCAGAAAAACGGTCCTTCAAAGAACTGGTGTAGCTCTGAGATTGGTGATTAACACTTGGGGATGGATGAGTGTGTGGAGGCATTAACATGTTTGGATCTTGCAGATTTGCAGAAGAGGAGGAAGGGTTGATTGGTTGGCCATACTGGAATGTGTCAGGATTGGGCATTAAAGGAGAGGGTGTAGAGCTATATGAAGGTGACCTGCCCACAGACCTTGCAGGTGAGTGGCTTGAGCCTGGACTGCAGTTCTGGTAATACTGTTCTGGGGATCTCACTGAAATATCTGTTATACAGTAGTTTTGTTGGGGCTGATTATAATGTGGGAATTTTTGAAGACCCTCTGTTGTACCTGACATTCCCTGCAAGGAAGCCTGCTGTTCAAACCCAGCTCTTGAAGGAGGCTGTTGGTAGCCATAGTTATTCTGTGGCCGATAGCCACTCTGCTTCAGACTACTGTGATTACCCATCTGCCTTGAATACTGGGCATTAGGTGGCATTCCATAGCCACTTTTGTAGCCATGAGGGACAGGATTGCATTTCTCCATGTAAGGTGATGAGGTGGAGGAGGGTGGTTGGGAGTGTTGAGGAAAATGAATGTGGCTCTGTGAGTACATCAACGGAGATGGAGTAGGATTAGGAGGATGACCTTGCTGATGAGGGCTCGTATATACAGGGGCAGAGGGTTGGGAGGGGAGATGGCACTGGCTTTGAGAAATGGCTAGCATGTTCTGTTCAAGGTATTGGGATGAACCACTGGCCCCAGGCTCAAGATGACCCACAATGTCCTGTTCATACTGAGATATCTGACCAGACTCGTCCCACTTTTGCTGTAAGTGTCCCTCATTCATGTACTGGGATGAATATCCAGAATTCATGTGGCTACTGTAGCCAGCTTGCAGGTGCTGGCTTGGAGCTTTTCCTCCTCTGTAGGGTTTCTTGCTTTGAGCTGAAGTGCTGCCATAGCTGGGGTAAGGCTGCTGCCCATAACAGTCCTTAGAGCTTGTTCCTGCTGGTGGCATCCCTGTAGCGGAAAGAGAGTGCACCTCATAGCCCTGTCCGGTCTGGCTGTGATGTCTGTAATTCTCAAGGCGAGACAATTCATGGGGTTCCTGCTGGTAGCAGCGCTGGTTTCCCTGGAAACCACCCCGCTCTCTGAAGGACTGCATGGCTTCAGCTAGGGTGCTCCTTTGGAAAGAGAGATAATGAAAATGAAAAATGAAGACAGAATACTTACTGGCTTTATCTTTTCTATCAGATATTACCCAGTTAGACACTGCAATCAGTCACAATTTTTTAATTTGCCATTTTTATCATATGACAAATTTAATTGCAACACAAACATGGCTTACTCAGTCATTCAGAAAATCAAAACATTAATCTCCATTTAAGCAACACAAAATGTCATTTTCTTGCAGCAGATGCGCTCAATCATCAAAGTACTTTTTATTATATCTGAGAATTTCAACACTGAATCCATTTAATCAATTATTTATCATTGATTCAAAATATTAAATAAGACCTGCAGTGTACATGAAACATCATGGTACTGAGAACCTAGTCATGAATGACCTGACACCTGCCCAATAAATGAGGAGTAATAGATCTGAGATCATACTAGATCCCAGGGGTCACCAAGAGCATAGTTTGAAAACTGCTGTTTTGAGAGGACCATCTATTAATTGAACATCTGCCAAGCCTTTTAATCAATACAGATGTTAGTGGGGTTATTATTAAAGACATCCTACATAATCTGAAATGTTGCACAGCTTTTGTGTAGTGCACAGGTAATCACAAAGGCTTTTGTCCTGAAGCCCATGGACTGTCCTTCAGATAGCCAGAAACAAGTGCTTGTTTTATGTAGGGACTGAGGCACTATAAAGGGAACCTTGTCACCTAGAGACAAGTGCAATAGAAGCTCTTCAGTTGCTGTACTCCAGCACTGGAAGCCTATCAAGGGACAACCACCTGGTCCCATCAGATGTTCGCATTACTCATCTCACTAGCACTCTGTCTGAAGTCACCAGGCCCCTGAGCTTGCCGTTCCCCTTCAGCAATGGCATAGCAGCTTCCCAGGAGGCTGCCAGCCATCTATTACTGGTTCAGTAATGCCGCTGTGCTTGTTTACACAATGACCCAAATAGCATCACTTGGGATCCAAGCTCCATAACCTCAAAGATGCAAAGTGGTGCATTTGTGTTGCATATATAAACAGGCACACCTAATAAGACCTTTCCTAGAAAATCCAGATCTTGACTGGCACTTCATTTGCTAGCTAATCCTAGAAGAGATCCTAGCTAAGCTCACATGAGCAAAACTTTAGTACAGACCAATGAGGAAACTTTTTGTATTGTCTAGCACAGAGGTCACTAACAGGCGGCCCGCGGTCCGCCCCATACGGACCCGGACCTACAGCCAAAACAGAAGGTTATACTAG
>JAQLOM010000008.1:7656401-7668576 GCA_030068315.1 Chrysichthys thysi | reverse complement strand
ACACCACCTGAACTGTTTCCACTGGGGCAAAGTCAAAGTGACGGCCTGAATTTACGCACAAAATATTCAGCACTGGGAGCAAAGTAAAAAAAAAAATTATAATTCAGCACAGAAAGGGTTAAACATGTCATTTGTTTGGGAAAAAGTTGGCAACATCAAGGAAGGTCTTAGTGAACAGAGACACCACATATCTTGCACAAATATACACTGACCATAGACTACTAATCTAAAAATTTCAAACCTCCTACCAGTGGCTACCCCCAGATCTCAGTGGCTGTGCTCAAGGATATACTATCCCAGTGTACTACTGCATGAACCAGCGTGCAGTACATAGTATTTAACATTTATAATTTTACTGATGCTACCTGTTGGTAAAAAAAATCGATAATTTGTGGGTTCAGCTCCTTTACATTTATGCTGTTCATTTTTCTGCAGTTTGTAATTTAATGTGACCAATCACACCCATACCTTACAAACGCATTTAAGAGCGTATGTATTAGCAGAAATAGAGTATATATATTCCATCGTGTACTTCAGGGATCCATAAGTATGTTTTTATTTTTATTTTTTTTTACAAATGGCAGTATGAATCTGGAAGGACACACCAGAAGGAAAACAAAGAAGAAGAAGAGAGGTAGACAAGCAAGAAGAAAGAGGAGGAATCAGTGCTGGCTTACAAGCTTAAGAATCCATATGTCAAAAAAAAAAAAAAAAAGGAAGCTCATACTTCTTATTTAGCGCCAGCCGGCGCACGGGGGAATGTAAGGACGTGCAAGTATGCTACTGGCATCTGACGGCCGCCATACATTCTAATACATGCGAGGTAAGGGAGGGGCATTCAGTTGGTTGAATCCTCCATAGTAGACCTTTAAGTATATCCCCTGAGTTACTGCGTCCTGCATCCTGCATCCACTGCTTTCAGAATGAATCCTCCAATAAGAATTGCACAGTAAGCTTGCCTTCTGAGACCTGCTTTGGGAAAAACCTAAGCCTGAAAACTGGATCCGTCTAGCCGAGTAAATATACACAGTAGACTGTAAAAGCCAGCAGCATAGTGCATGAGAAAGAACCGAACAGCGCGTGAAGCTGCAGTTCCCCAAGTCACCAGCAGACAGTGACTTCAATTACCCAGCCAAATCCTGGCCTCCTGTGGCTCTGACGTGTTCGTGATCAATGGAGAGCGAAAGCGTGTGTATACGCGTATGCGGGATGCTCAGTGTTGCTATAGAGACAAGCATGAACGTTGGTCCACACGCAGAGAACATTTTACCAGCTTATAAAGCTCTGGAAAAGGTTACAGGCATTAGAGGTGTTCACGAGCAATGCTGAGCAAATGAGTGAGGAAATGTCATTCACACCGATTACAAATGCCTAAAGGTCATTAATGTAATGTTTGATCAAATCTAATTCTAATTCTAATTCCAAGGCCGAATTCCTATAAGCAAGTAATAGCTGTGGGGTTGGTTTACGCCTTGTTAGTTTTATAGATGCTACATACAGCATGTTTCATCAGTGGTCCTGATGGTGCGTGATTTTTAAAAACGTTTTTGTCTCACTAGCTAGGGTCAGACAGATGAATGTGGGTTGGGCGGCTAAACAAGCACATACCTTTTAATGACTTGTCAGTCGATGAAGTCGTGTCCCAGTATCGTCGTAGCAATGGCCCTGGTCAGATTTATGCTCAGGCTGACCAGGGTCAGAGTTTTTACACCTAAATTATTGGAGCATGGTTACAGGTGGGTTTGAAGCAAATAATCAGGATGGAATTATAATCCGGTTGCTGCAAACACAGACTGTGGTTAACAAAGGTGGCAGTTTCTCTATGTAGAACATTACATTAAAAAAATAAATAGTAGAACTTTTTTCACTTGGTGTATCTGTGTCACTGATACTGTCTGTAAAGTGCAACAAAAGCAGAGAGAGAGAGAGAGAGAGAGAGAGAAGTGAATAAAGTTTGACATTACCATTACCATCCACCCAATTTCAGCATCTTGCCGCATAGAAGGTAAGAAACGCAAACCGTTCGAACAAAATCCTGTTTACACAGGCAAACTGATACACTGAGTTTTTCCGTTGAAAAGATTTAAACGAAGCGAATAAATGTGCCAATGTGTGTGCATGGTGCCCGGAAATCGACTGACATTCCATCTGGAGAGAAGTCTCCCACCCAGTGTTTCTGGAATTGGCTCTGGAACCACCGTGACCCTGAGAATGCCCAAGCAGTTTCTGAAGATAAATAAATAGATGAATATATGATTTTGCATTATATCAGCATCGCTTCTTTCTGGTCCAGCCAGTTGTAGATTCATGTCATGCTGAAGATGTTACCCCGCGGCAACTGTTCAAGCCCAGAGCCCCCACCAGCCTAAGCCGAAATTTAACATCAACTCGATGTGAACATTTTTGGTGACATATTTTAGTCATTATTGAAACAAGAGATTTCAAGATAGGTTTTTTTAAGTTATGTATTTGTTATGTATATAAATGATTCCACTGCTGTTATTTTTTTTTAAAGCTCAGGTACACCTTTAATTACCCACTGATCGAATAAACAACACTTGGAATTGAGTGTACATACCTGAAGTGTAAAAGTATCCAGGGCAGCCCAAAAAATGTTCACACACTTCAACAGCGGTTATCTATGCCCATTTTTTAAAAAAATCTAAATTGAATGATGATATCAGTGTGTAGAGTGTGGAGAGACGTAGAGAGACACGTATACAGTAACGCAGCTTTTACGCAGATAATTTTCATGTTGAAGTGTGTATGCAATTTTTGGGCCCCTCTGTATATTGAAAATATACCACGCTGCTTCCTACTGTACAAAAATCAGTCTCCTGCCAGTCACAGGGTAAAATGGGGGGAGAAGTACGTTTGCTTGGGATAGCGTGAACACAGCAGAGGAGGGAGGAGGTGCACTGAAAGTGAGCAAGATGGAGAGACCACAAATGCACCACGTAAGCAGTATTCAAGACAAAATGGCCCGGACTCAAAGAGGATATTTGACCCCATTTTTGTTGCTTATGAAGAGTAAGAGTTGCCAGGCTTGGTGAAACCACCCTTGCGATGATTTTGTTCCATAGCGCCAGTTGTTCTATATTAACATCTGTATATAAATCCATTCAAACCTCCTACATCTGTAACTTCCCCATACCAGCTAACGTCCCATATTTCCCAGTGGTGCTCTACAAACATACCCACATGCTTTACATTTCCTATGTCGTGGCTCAGTTCTGCCATCTCTCCGTCGGCGCGTCTTAATATAACGGCACGTCCTTTTTTTCAGGATCGACAGATTGTCTAAATGACCCCTGACCTTTGTATTTCAAAGGAAAGGAAACTGATTAAGTTTGTTACTGGTTGAACTCGTAGACTATGTCTGTCTGGAAGCCAAGTGACCGAATGGTAATGAAAGATTACGCCTAAATCCAGGTGAAATCTAATCAGTGTGAAAAAGCTCAGATACTATTAAGTGTAAGGATTAAATCGCTCCAGGGTGTCCTGCCATAGGAAAATAATCAGTGACCCGGTGGTGTTATGTAATGCGGCCTGCTGATCCGTTCCAACCTTTACCAGGTTACTGAAGATGATAACAGGATACATCATACATCCCTGTGCTTTCATTACAAGGATGACAAACTGATTGCCGCTGAGTCGTCGCGACGGCTCGTGGACGCCATTTTGTGTTTGTATGTTCTTCGGGGATAAAATATGCAATGAGAAAAGATTTTGATGCGAACCTCCCCTGCCCCGAAACGTTGGCTTCCTGCATAATGTTCGTTATAAGCAGACCTACAAGCTGGTCAGATTTTAATGCCTCACTAAGCAGACTTGAATAACACAGTAACCACGCCATCTAGTGAAGGAAGTGAGCGGAAGCCACTCGGGCTAAGAATCTCGACTGGAGTGCGGCGTCTCACGCCTAAATAGTTTAATTCGGGTTAAACCTGTGCTCTCTTGGACACATGGAATATACAGCGTAGATGCTGTTAGATCCTCACAACTGGATAGTGACTGTAAGTCTGCAGCAGAGCATTTTCACATTTTTGCAGTTCCTAGGATGACAAAGTTCTGCTGGAACACAGTACACAGTACACTGGTGTTTCATTCTGCTGAGCGGACATTTTCCACCAGTACAAACAAATGAATTATGTTATCTCCACAAGGCTGCTAAAGATTAGTCAGGATGCTGTTGGGTTTTCGTGCATGTAGTGTCATGACTCTATAGCCCCTTTTACATCGCCTGTTTGAGGCGGGAACGTTATGCCTGTTTTTCCTCCTCGCCTTACAGTGTGAACGGTCTGAATCTGGATCGACGTGCCGTTTTGTTCTACCTCTGAGCCAGAACGATTGGTAGTAACAGAGCTGGGATTGATGTCTGTGTAAAAGGGACAGCCAGAGCGTTGCAGGACAGGAGTGTGACATTTTTGACATAATATTCTTCTTTCCGAGACCATTCAGACAACTCTGTCTACAGTGTCTAAGGTCTGTGCACCTTTCTGCCTTGAATCACTTCTCACTTCTTTTCAACATTTCCTCCAATATATTTCTCGCACAAACACACTGCTCAGCAGCTTTGCTTGCGTTTAAATTGATCGCCGTTGCTATTCCTGCTCCTTATGTATTATTGCTGTGTCTGCTTGGTGTACTACTACCTGTTTTCCTTTCTATATCTAGAGCCCCTACAGGATTTTAGCTTGTTTTTTTTTTTTGTTTTGTTTTTTTGGTATCTCTGCAATCTCTGCTCTTGCAGATGTTCCTGTATGCCTTAGTTTACCATGGCACTTCTTCTGTATTTTTTTTTTTTTTTTTTTTTTTACATTAAACACCCCATTCCCAAAAGTTTACCCTTTTAGCAGCTCATTATTTGGGGACATTACTTGGCCGATCAGATCATGTCTCATGCCTTGACCCCTTTCTGGCTGGCTTCTTTCAACTGGTGGATGGTGTAGTAGAAAAAGCTACTCCCCCTACAGGCCAAAAGAGTGGAAGCAGGTCAAGAAGCAATGCAGCCTTATGTGGGCCACTATTTATCATCTACATAGTTTAATGAAATTATGCAAAGTTCAGACTCCATCTAGGTTGCAGATAGAGTTGCAGTGTTATTACTGATGGTTTGGTACACATCAATATACATTTCTATTTCTGGCTACACTGTTGGTCAATGCAATTTCCCAGAATCCTATAAGTTAATAGTGCCATCTTGTGGAAAACATCAATGCCTCTTTTTCCAAAACATAAATCCTGTGCTGCCACCTAGCCTGTATTCAGAAGACAGTTTCACCAACCCTAGTAATGGACCATACGTCTACTGGATTTCAATCCCTCTGTTGGGGAACTCTCCATATAGTCAAACAAACCATCTGATCTGGAGACTGGTCTGATCGACGGATGCTTATTTATCTTTCAACAAGATCATATTTTCAGTCATTGGAGTCAATCGATGTTTTCGACTAAAAGTCTGTTGATCATATGTGAAGACAACTAATAAACCTCACCATAAACCTTTACTTGTTAGTTGATGGATTGGTTTGCTCATTCGGTGATGATTTCACGTTACATTTCTCCAGTGAATATTGTGTCTCATGTTAATGACACCACTTAATGCACTGTGCACATACAAATTTACAGCTAGGTGAAAGAGTCCAATAGACAGTGCTCGCTCGACTTGTGCAGTGTTGACTCATCTCATCCAGGCCAAACCTAATTTTCACTATTGTCAGAGAAAAATGTGCTTCCTAGGATAAGGGGGAAAAAATCTATTACTAACACTGTAAATATATAAGAGGAAATATTTATTTTGGAAGGACACCCACCCCCCAACACACACACAGCTTGATATCACATACTGTAAACCTTCCTACAACACATCACAAAATGCTATCCAAAGAAATTAAAACATTTTGGATCTATGAATGTGTCATAATTTGATCCGTTTTTAGTTGCATTAATGTTGTGGAACAGCCACAAAACAAGTTAGTTCCTGATATGACTTACATTCTCGAAGCTATATAATCTTTGCCTCACCAGTCTGCCTTTTTTTCTGTTTCTTTAACTTAATAAGACAGTTACAAAGCCCTAACACTGGAGACTCCTTACATAACTAATGATTAAACACCTCCTTACCGAAAACCTGATTTGCTGCATTGTTGTGACTATTATATTATAGTACAGTTTGAACAAAAGGTGCGCTTCAGGGCTTGATTAAACACGCACTCCACCACACAATATGCTGTACATATGCAAAAGTGTTTACAAGTCCAAAGATATTAGTCAACCTCTCCGAACTATATATAATTACCGAATTTACCCCAGTCTTACAGCCTACAAAAAAAGGCCGCTCATTATCCTGCACCATCTGTAGGTGCTGGTGTTTATGAGCGCACAGCTTGTTCGCATGTAAATATATTTCTCATAAATGGTATTAATCAGAAACTACTGAATCACACCGCCTGTTTCCCTTCATTCATATTCAGAACATATTTACATGACTTAATTTAGCATTGTCCCAGCACGCGCTTCCTCAAACCCAGACAAAGCTATAAAATTACACAGCTGACATGACAGCTAACATACGTGGGGATCATGTATTGCATCTCAGCCCTCTAGCCTGCCAATTAGCTGTGAATGGCAAAATGAATGCATTTATAATGAGGAGAAACGGGGCGAAAAATCAGTTCACTTGAGAAGAATCTAGAGCTCCGACTGAGGCTCACAGTCAGGATAAACAGGGCCTGAGATCTGCAGTAAGCGTTCGGAAAGAAATGCAGACAATGACCAATCAAATGCTTTTATACGTCTTTTATTCAGGCAAAGCAGAACAGTAGACTCCTATTCCCTATTTTTATACTGAAATATTTCTCATGTGTTTAGTAATTCTGGTGCTAGTTTCTTGATTGGTGCTGTATTTTCAGTCGTGTGTTGGGGGGGGGCACTGTCAGCGCGGTGATATGTAATATGACGTTTAATGAGAGAAAAGTTTCTGATGATCTCACACCCAAAGAAAGCATCATGGCCAGGTGTCTCTTTTATATCTAACCCTGGAGCTCCCCTGGGGTCATATTTAACTCTAACTTTTATTTCACCCTTATATTCAACTCACTCATTGGTTGGTGGACATTAGGGGACATCCCAGGAGGTCTCAAAAGGACCATTTAATAACATGTAGTAGGACAAAAGCACCTGTTTTTGGGTTCACAGAGTCGGTATCATCTTTTTAGCCAATAGAGATATTTTCCTATTATAATAAGGTGGTCTGGGTTTTCCAGGGTTAAAAAATCAAAAGCGCAAGACCTTCTTAAAGGAACTGGAGACAACAAAATGTTGGACTCTGTTCCAAAATGCAATGCGGATACTGGATATGAGGAGTTCCCGTGGCAACTGCGAATTGATAAGCAGGACTGGGGTTGATGGCAGTATTGGCATAAAAGATATAAATTTAGTAAACATGATCCGTTTTACCAGAGCGCACATTTGAGGAGCTGTGAGATTAAAGTGATGAAAGACTAAAGCTCTGCTGCATCACTAATACAGTGCTGTATTGCTTTCTTTTGCTGAACAACCCATGCAGCTATCTGTGATGTGAGATTTATATTGACCTCCTCAAAACAGCAAATCACACATTTATTCTTTTAAATTTACAAGTAAATATGCTTGTGTGCTTACTCGCTGAAGAAAGTACATGCAGCATGACATGTGTTTACTGGTGATGCTGTGGGCAGCCATGTTGATTTGATATCACCTGCAGACGTCTGGGTTAAACAGACCGGCCCATGTTTATGAGAAATTCTGAGTTAAAGGGGTGTTTTCTGGGGCTTTTCCTATAGGCAGAGGTTGGACATTTATGAGCTTTAGTGGAACGCTGTATAACTCTCAAGAGCACCATGGTCAGTAGGTAGTCGAATGGCATTGTGGGTGATGCCGGGACTGTTAAGATGTCGATGGAGGAGGTTTTTAAATTAGAACTCAGAAATGACGTAGCAATTTTAAAGATTAACATGCAAAACATGCAGTGTTTTTTTTTTTAAAACTAAAAAAAAAAAAAGCTGAAAAGAGAAGAAAAAAAAAACCCAGACCAATTTACTCACCCATCAGCGCTTTGTTTACAGAACAGCTCTGACTTCACCCAGGCAGGGGCTGTTGCCTGGAGACTGTTGATGATAATCTTTGTAGTCTGAAGGTGAATAAGCCAGGATTTGTATGACACGGAAAGCTTTTACTTCAAGCAAAGTATCTTGTTAGTTCAGCTCATGCAGAGCACCTTAAGAATAATATGCTTTATTCTGATGTGCCTTACATGTGAACAATGCATAGAGCAAGGTCATATATCATTGCCTCTCACAGAATGATGAGCAAAAACAGTACTTAGCCACCTGCTGGCCAGAGTTACAAATGACATGTGTTTTTGATTGGGTTTTTTTTTTTTTTTTTTACTGTTTGTTCTGGCTTAAATGCAATACAGCCAGCATAATGTGACATCACCACTTCCACTTTAAGTATATATGAGCACATATTTATACATCAGCCTACTTAGGTCACTTATTAACATAAAGACATAAGGAATATTTCGCAAGTCGCTCCTCAGAAGACAAAGTGAATTCTGAGCCCAAAATAAAGTGGAGACAGATTGGAGATTTGACTTTTCACCAAATTTGTATATGTGTTAGTATCTTTATATAGTGGGTTTAACCTCAGGGGTAGATATAATCCTTAAAGTGTCCTTAAAAGAATATTCTAGCATTTACCAAACTAATCTCTGCCTACTGAAGGGGACGTGTGTGTGTGTGGTTACCATGGATGAGAATTTCAACCAGAAAAGTTGAACATCGACGAGAAAGATACATAAATCATGTTTCACCTGAAACAAGTCTAAGAGTAGTTTCATGAATAAAAGACAATATGTGTTATGGTGGAACACATTTAGTTACACTTCAGGTCCACTATGTGGGATTTAGTTTATTCCAACCAAATTGCATATTGAATGCTTGTGTATTGGGACGTACGGTGGCCACCAGGTGTCTGTAGTGCACATCAAAGTACATACATTGACACGCCATAGCTTTTTCGGTGATAAATAATAAATGGGATCCTTCATTTTTCAAAATTTGGTTTCTTAAACTTGTTAGCCAGCACCAACAAACACAGATTCCTCTTCTTTCTTCTTCCTGTATTTCCATTTTCCTCCTTTGTCTTCCTGCCAGTTTTTCCTGCTGGATTTCCGCTGCCACTTGGAAAAATGTGAAAGGCGCTCGATAGAGGATTGTCCAGTCTGGGAACATGGCGGCTCTGTGGAAGAAGACCTGCTTCCTGCATAGATACAAAGGGCTCATGCTAAGCTTTGGAAAACATAGTTGCAGGAAATTATACACTAAAGAAAACATCCTTATGAATGGTACATTTCATTTCTGTTAACACAGCCTACGGAATCCTACACAGTGGATCTTTAATAATATACTCTGATAAAACAAAAAGGTGTTTACTAAATTGTATGGAGTTTTATGATTTTTTTTTAACACAGTTACTTACATGTCATCAAACACACTTCCATTTTTTACATGCCGGTTATGTACACAGAATCCCAAATTCTTCATTTTGAAGGTTTGAATTTTCAGGATTAACGCTGCTCTGGTACCATGAAACAAGTCACATTCTTGGTACCGTGAGGTCAGTTTGACCCCATGGTGAAAAACATGCTATATGACCAGAATAACCTCACGTTATTGCAATATTTTGTTTTCCTTGAAATAATATGGTATGACCGTGATATAAAATCCAAATAATATTGCACAATGCTCATGTGTGAGTTTCCGCTTATTTCACTCCGCTGTAGGCAAAAATGTTACTCTTGGATTGCACCTTGGTTGCACAATTATTTTGGTTTTATTGTCACTTGACACTTGATCTGGGACAAATATAGCATCTCTTGCGTTGTCCTGGATGACGCTGTGTGGTCCTTGCGGCTGCTGTGGGGGCCTCTGGGGGTGGATTTTTGGTACAAAATTCCAGCATTGCTTGTGTAACCGGTTTTCACATTTTAAATGTTTTGGCTGGTCCATGTCACAATCTCTGTTATCATGGCATCTTCGAGAAATAAATCAAGTGCTTTCAAGGGTGTGTCCGCTTGACACCCATTCCCTTTCAGCCCTGGTTTCTGTCTGACAATATTTCGCATCTGGGTTCTTCTGACAGTTTTTGGCTTCTGTTTCCACACATACCTGTCTTTCCACTTATTTTTTATTTAGATTTATTTTCACTTTGGGTCAAATTGACCCCATAGTATCCATCACATTGAAAGTACTATGGCGAAGCGAATATAAACCTAAATAAAAAATAAGCGAAAAGACTTTGAAATTATCGAACATGTCACATACTTAGGAAGGCCTTAAGAGAAAATACGTGGCAGGCAAGGTCACTAATCGTGATAGTTTCCAAAAAACACATGGTCCAAAGAGGGCTGGGGTCACATAGGCCCCATGGTACCAGAGCACAGTTAAGAGTCTAATTGACATATATGTTTGAATAAAGTTTTCATTAAAGCATGACTTGCTTAAACGTTGAATGATTGCCCACAGACTTGCATTAAAAGTGAGGTCTAAAAGTAAGCAGGTTTTCTGGTCTTTTCACAGTACAGGGAAATGCCAAAATTACTATTTTCTGAGCACATACAGAACAAATGATGTCAACAGAGATTTTGCTTAAAAAAAAATCTAACTATTCTTTTAAGAAAAATTTTCCCAGTAACCACCTTTATAGAGGTGTATTTAAGGAGACTGATAAGAATAACACAGTTCTTTCTAATTTCTCGCCACAGTCATGAAAAAAAAACATTCAACAGCTTATTTTTTTTTTATTGCACACCATTATCTTTTGCAAACAAGTCTTCACAGTAACAATGCGTAAGAGAGAAGGGGGAAAAGAAGCATTTTGGCTGTTAAATACAGCCTTGGGTTCAGTGTAGAGTATTAATAGATATTTACACATACACAATAAAAGCTTAGGGAGTTATATTCCAGCCTGCTCAGCATCTGAAAGCATGCCGTGATCTTGTCTCCTCCCTGCTGAGAAATGTCAAAATCCCCTTGGGTTGTTAGTCCTGACCACAGGGTTTGAAGGTCCAGCTGTGTTGAATCCCCTAACATTCAAGTATCTCTATCATTGCACAGGCACTGAGTTTACACAGAAACACACATATGCACTGATTCTTCATTCATATTTTGTAGGTTGATGTTTAAATATGAATTTAAAATGGGGAGAAAAAAATTGCTGCACAAATGTATTATTCTTAGAGGTTTCTAATTAATCATGTGACATTTTAAAACATACAAACATACAAGCACACGCAGGGCCATACTCAGAGTCAGAGACTTAAATCCAAGTGGGGAAAGTTACACATATTCAGAGTTGGGTTATACACGTGCTTAGGTATGGTCATCCATGTCTTTGAGGTTGCCAGATTTCTCCTGAACAGAAATGTTTGAGACAGCGATTTGCAGTATTATCTAGACCAGGGGTCCCCAACCACCGGGCCGCGGACCGATACCGGTCCATGGGTCTTTTGGTACCAGGCCGCGAAACAATGATAACCTTTCTGAAATTTTAAGTTATTTTATTTTCATGAGTTTCCTGGGTATCTTATTTTGAAAAATTCCACTCTCGTCGCACTACTGCACGTGACTCAGAGAACGTAGCGGTCACATCGCAACATTTTGCGCCCCCCCCGTTCCGTAATCTTACTTCGCAACACCCCCCACCCCCACCCCCCTGCCGGTCCGTGGAAAACTTGCCCTACGTGAAAAGTGGTCCCCGGTACAAAAAAGTTTGGGGACTACTGGTCTAGACCAGTGTTTCTCAACCGGGATGCCGCTATGGCATCCTCAGGGGTGCCGCAGAAACGTGGCTGTGTCATGTTAGCGTGGGACTGACAGACGAGACGGGAGTTAAATAACTTAAAGTTTATTCACGGAGAGGCAAAACAGGTGGAAACAAAAAGGCATGCACTCACACACAGCGCAGGTCTGCCGATCATAAAACACACAACAGAAACTAAGAAAACTTGGAGCGGATCGTAAAACCCAGAGCGGACGGGAGTGAACCGCGCATAGCAGACAGACAGGGGATACCGCTCGGATAATGACAGGATGACAGACCTGGCTGGAGGAGGCAGCGTCCTTCACTG
>JAQLOM010000008.1:7640645-7652240 GCA_030068315.1 Chrysichthys thysi | reverse complement strand
GCGGTTGAATTTTTGTTTCTCATTGGTCAAAAGTTGTTGATTCATTTTCTTTAATAAGAGCTCTGGCGATAACTCAGGCTGCAAGGTTTATGTAAAGTGCTGGTTCTAATGCGTTATAGTTTCTATAGTAACTACTTACACTGAAACTTGTATGACGGACATGTTCTACATAAACAGATTTTTTAAAAACCATCTTTAATTGTTGAAATGGTAAAGGTTTCTATAAGGAGATGTTTATGTAGAATTTTTGGCAGGAGACTCCAGTATCTGTGCACTGTTACAGTCAGAGGAAGTTTTTCTCGTCACGGTAAAGTCTCCAGGACAGATGGCTTTGCAGTTTCTTGGTGACAAGTCATAATGCGTTTTCTTGTGTGTTATTAACTTCAAGGGAAAGAAAAATAGGCTGCTGAAGGAAAGCTGCTGTGATAACGTAATACCAATAAACGTAACCATAAACGGGCGAAACGTACCATGCTATTTTTTAAATAAATAAATAAAAAACCTTTGTGACAAATTGATATGGTGTAAGGGGGATAAACACTTGAGGATGTGCTGTTATTGAAAAGTAATCTACTTTGGAGTGGTTACAGAATCACGCCAACCTGTCGATGACTGTACACCCTGTTATGTTTTATCCCTTGGGGTCTACTTGATGAATATTAATTAGTGGGTGATGTCAGGGAAAACCGTCTGTGAGTTGGAGAGACATCACTTTCAAAATGTATTTGCCTGATGCCTGAAAAACTACAATATAGGATCTTTAAATCTGGTGTCAGGCACTAAACTCCAGCAAAAACTTCAGAGATGAGTGTTAACTTCTTTCTTTCCAGCAATACCTTTTGAGAAACTCCAAGCTGTTTGATGAGCATGATAATGTCGGCTATTCTGACCTAGCCCCAATGCATTTAAAAAGCAGCATCAGCACAAAATGAATTGAACGAATAAAAACGAAGCTATTTATTGCCGTAAGGATTTTGCTCATTCTGGTGTCTTGTATTCAGCTACATAAAACACACTCTCTCGGTCAAGCATGACAGCACTTTCATTAGTGTTGTACTACACGACACACTACTTCATGTACAGTACGTATAGCATTTATTGCACATAGCTTTCAGCAATAAATATATTACTGACTCTGACAGAACTGATATGAGAGCCTAACCTTGCTTTTAATAAAGCACATTTTCATTTCTATCCCCGGTTTCCATGGTGTCGAATGACTGATTGAGCGATGCCGAGTGGAAGAATGTGTGGTATATGCTTGCTTGCTTTGAGGAGCCTAATGATAGACATAGCTGTGTGAAAGGGTGCTGCAGGTGACTCACCCTCTGCCGTTGTCCAGATGGATGATGAAGGTCTCATTGCCAAACTTCTCAAAAGTCTCATAATGGTGCCGGTCCATGTTGCCTGTCCAAGGAAAGAGAAATTGCACAGACGTAATGTTTTGCTTCACAACAGACTTTGCGGTGCCTGATTATCTGTTAGACTTGATGAGACAATCAATGTATTACAGTTCAAGCAAAAATGCCTATTTAATAGTCAAGCCTAAAACTGAGAAGGTTTGGTTTGCATTTGTTTGTGGACTGCCAGGAAATTCACCCATGAGGAAGTCAAAGATGGTCATGTCCATGATATCCAGCAGACGGGTGCCATGGTCATAGGGTGGAGTCTGCTTTACTTCATCACAGTAATCTGGATCCACTTCCCACCTGAGAAAATAACCAGTGAGATTGTTACATCCTTTTACTCACTGCACTGTTTTTAGTTATCATGGGTTGCAAGGACAGCCTACAAGTATGCATAAATATACTTCCTCACTATATGCTTCATGTACTGTATATAATGATAACCCATGAGGCACTTATGATGCATAGTGCAATCCCCAGGCCTGCTGCTGCAGATTAATGCAGAAGCTGTGGCAGAATCGAGAGAGTGAGCAGAGTCTGTCTCATTTATATGGAATTGTAAAAGAAAGTTGTGTATATAACAGGAAAAGGATGTCTTTCTGTGCCTGAACAGTGAAAGCAGCCAAAACAGTTAGACCTGTTCTGTTGCCTCAGTCAGTAGCAATGCATTATGTTGTGTTTAAAAATGCCACGGACCATCTTACTAAAATTGTCTTCCCAGAAAGGACAGCCTATTGTCTTGGGGCAGCTGTGCTAGGCGACGATTTTTGCTGATAAAGGCAGTTTGTGAGTTTAATGAACAAGGTATATGGTGACCTGGGATAAAGTGAATGAAAAAGATAAAGAAGAAGCCTTACTCAGCTTTCTTCCGCTTATGGTATGAGCGACGCCAGGGGTTCCTCCAGGTCTTGCGCTTGGCAAGGGCCAGATCAGGCAAAAAGGCAGCCAGTGAGCCCTCAATCTGGTCAGGTTTGCCACATAGGGCATGCTCAGTGGAGCAATAGTATGAGCATTCACCATAGAAACAAATGTTGTTGGCTGAGGGAAAGAGAAAGACAATGAGGGTCTTTAAAACATAAGGTATAAAGCATATTAAATATAGATAAAGGTAAATACTGATGGGGAAAGAGGGGAAAGTTGGGGCTATGACATTAAAAATGAAGCATAAATTAGGATTTATGAAGCTTGAAATGTGTTATCAATCAAAATATGGAAATTAGGGTAAAATTAGGGATGTAATGCAATTACTATAGAATGCAGCTTTAGCTCTCCAGAGAATTTGATCTGTATTCAGATTTAAACCCAAAGTCGGCATGGCCTAAAGTGGAAGAGTTTTTATTCTTTTTTTTCCATAATCCATTGTTGCCCACCACACTAGCATCAGGCAGAGGCTATATGAGCATTTCAGGAAACGTTTCAATTTGTATCTGTTTGGAACACCATACCTGTTCTTTCTGAGTATTTTTTTTCATGTGGTGTTTGTTGGAGTGGCTTCAGCATGGTTTATCATTAATTACAACAAGACTGCTTGGAGACAGTTGCTATTTTGTCTCTCAAACGTTCCATGTAAGTTGCACAATATCCTAAAGATATTATCAGACACGCCTGAATGTAAAAAACAAAAACCCACTAAACATCTAAAACACATCAGAGCCTGACAAGCACTATTTGTAAGTAATGCACCAGTGTACAGTAAATAAGGGAAGGGTGGGTATGCTGCATGCTGGTACCTGGAGAGATGAAAAATGTCCGCCAGAGCTTCTTGTCCCGGGTCACGTCTCGAATCTCCCGTGTCATGTTTACCAGTCTGCCAGCCACTGGTGGAACCCGTCGGAAATCCAGAATTCTAAAAGTGCAAAACAAACAAGCAAATAAAATGACTGTCCACAATATACCATACTATATATTTATGAGCTGTTAGTAGAGTAGCATGATTAACATACTAATTACATTACTAATTGGCAATTAAGGTTGTACTTCCACTTCCCTCCTAGTGTTCCTGGGCTAGGTTCTGGATCCATGCAACATTGAGAGCACTGGCCAGGATAAAGCACTAACGGAAGACAGACTAAAGCTGAATAATGTGACTGAACAAACTTTATGGAGTGCCGCAGGTTTATGAAAAGAATGAGCAATTTCTCAAAGTGTCTGTGTGATGATTTCATCATTCTCCCCGTCTCTGACAGTAGCTGTCTCAGCCTGTCGTAGCCTGGGAGGCCATTCATAACTCATCCGCTTTATGATGCATCCTTGACTGCTACTTATTGGCTTTTTAAAGGCCTGCTTATTTGCCTTCTACATCTGGTGACACACTATTACCACCTACTGTGGCTGTGTGTATGAGTGTAATGTAGGCTGTCTCTGTGAGTGCTTCCTGCAGCCAGTGTGAACGGACTTTCCAGAGGTGCCTGGATCTCAGAGCCCAGAGGGACAGAAACCCAAGCTTGGGATACAAAGCCATTCCGGGCCTACAGAAGTGCCAAGTCACTCTGGAGGTGGGTGACAAAGAGCCCAGTGTGGAGGCATGGTTCCTTGCAGGCAGAGGTCTGTCAGCCATATGGGATTAGTGGTACACATTAGAACATATAGGAGAGGGAAGGAGGGGAGGCAGAGAGACAAAAAATTGGACTAGTTCTTGGGAAACTGTGCTCTATTCCATAATGAAGCCAGAATGCTACCATTTAATGTTATGTGGCACCATGTAGAGATAGTATATCCATGAACTTTACAACAGGGTATTATTAGATTTTTTTTGTCCCCTTACACAAGCAAATATGTTTTAACAATAAAATGTTTTTTCCAACTTTACCCACCAATTCTACCCTTGGCTCCATTGTCTACTACATTTTCATTTTTTTCAGTTATATATATTTTTTATTATGTAGTTTACCACATCATATATCAGAAGAGTAATATAGCAACAGGTTTACAGGTGCAAAGTCTGCAAGTGTTATGCTCATTGTTCAAAAGAAAAAAAAACCCCAGAGTGAATAAAATAAAGTGGGACTCAACAAGCTGAATCAACAATTGCCCAGCACAAAGACTCTCTCTATGAGCTTCCTTGTTAAAGTCAGCAGGGAGCATCTCCCAACTTTTGATTGCTCTCATATGCACCTTGTTATCCGCACAGCCCACTTCATGGGGAGCTGGATCGAATCAATCCTGCTAAGTGCTTTTCAGGCTGTTGGCCAGGGGCTGGAGTGACAGGGTCTGAGAAATGTGTGTAGAATCAGAGCTGGTGGGACTTGGCTGTGCAAAAGCGTTCCATGCAGCTCTTTTGGGCCTTGTGAAGCCTAATTCTGGGTAAAATCGATACTTGTGTGAGCACCAATGCACCTGGTTTTCCTACACCCATGCATGTGACCCTCTGGCTAGACGGCGGCAGAGCGGAGTGTTCCGTTTCATCTGGAGATGAGAGTGATTCATATGGTACTGGTGGTGGTTGTAGAATCACAGTTGGATTTTGGAAGCTTTAACTGATAACGTGGAAAAACTTAAAAAGAAAAGAACATCTTTTCCTGTTGAAAACAAATAATCAGCTTCAAAACCAGCATCATGAGAGATGTGCTTCAGATTCTGTTGAGTCAGTATCTGCTTTGAGGCTTCAGATCAAAGCCCAGACCTTCTATGGAAGGAGCATTAATGCGAGCAGATTGTGAAGCGAAAAAAAGCTGGTCACTGTAAACCAGTATTACAGTATGCACATTTTTCCAGCTGCCTGCCATCACCAAGAAACAATTCCATTGAGTATTCAGTTAGGATTCCAAAGTGCACTGGTGTTCATTGATTATGGGATTTTAATGGCACATAAATTCAGAGCACCTTATTATTACTATTCTTATCTCCCAATTTAATTGGATTTTTATGGGTTACCCATTAAAATATGGTCCATATTCTATGGGGTTTATCCTGGATTTTAATAGGTTAGTCACTGAATGTGCACAACATGCACTGTTAGGACCATATGGACATTATGCTTAAGTTCAGGTTTAAATTGATGATAACGAGAATTTCACCGAAGCCTGATAGCATCCTCTCATGGGACTTTATAGCGGCCTCAAGTGTGATTTATGTGTCTTTCATGGCAGGCTAAATGGGAGTAACATTAATTTTTATGTGGCCTAGGGTATTGTATGGGAGGTATAGTGGTATTAAATTGAATACTGCTATGATGCAATGCAAGCAAAAGCAGGGTAAACACCACAGTGAGTTTACTGAACCTTGCTTCCCATAAATAAGTGTTAGAAAATGCTAAGGTTTCTTCCGGTTTAGTCGGGTCCATGTAGTGAATTTCATGCAATGATTCCAAAAGCTCATTTTATACCAAAAGCATCACGACCTGTGTGTGCTAGGTGTGGAACATTGATTTATGTCTTTTCTTGGACTGATTTAATAAAATATAATGTGCAATCATCTGCAATGAAAGACAGACTTTGTTAAACATGCATTTAGCATTGTAGTCACTCACACAAAGTTCATTAGTGTAATGATTTTCACTCATTTGCAAAAGTTTGTACAGTATTTTACCAGTACCAGAGCATGTGCTGTTATAATAGGCTGGACCCATGTGAGAAAAAAAGCTTAATTTCAGTTTTTAAACAGCTACTATTCTACAGCTGGTGCTACTACTACTACTATTACTACTACTACTACTACTACTATTGATGATTATTAATAATATTTACAAATTTATAATACTTTCTTTCTTTTTGTTATATCATGAGAGTGGAGAATATTATAATAGAAATTTAAGCTCATATCGCCCACCTGTGTTTCAGGCAGATCTGGGATCTGACACCACTGTATGGCTCATGAATGTTAAATAACACCATTTACCCACTTTAAGGTCATTCTTTCTGCCATGCTGACAATTAATGCCAAATAAATCAACTTAATGCTTACTAATTACGTTTTTATTATACCTTGTGCATTGCAGCTCTATATTCGATCTATATAGCTTTTCCTCATGAAATATCGCATTACTTTGTGCTAACGTTGCGGAATTTGAAAGCTAATCCATGGGTCCCATATTGTAAAGATTTGAGAGGTCCGGGAAGCGTGCATTATGTCTAACGTAATATGTATAATTTCATTAGATGATTTAGAAGTCACTAATGGTTGATCAAATTGCATCCCTTTGCTTTGTTTGTTATTTGGTTCAAACTGTGTAGCTGTGCACCAGCCTATTTGGCAAAAGTGTCACAATGGGTTTCGATTATAAACATTGAAGTGGAGCCCAGAAGTCAAGAAAGAAGAAAGAAAAAGGAGTGCACAAGGAAAAGTTTCTATGATTCAATAATTAATAAATAAATAAAAAAATAAAAATAAATAAATAAATATTTGTTTGTTTGTTTGCTTGCTTGTTTGGTCTTCCCGGTGCCTTATCTTTGTTTTTGCCAACAAGCTATAGCTTATTAAGGGTTAAGTATCATAACTAAGTTAGAAAAGGATGAGTTGGTACTTTTATGCACCTACTAATTTGTAGCTAACAGCTACAATTCATCATATATCTGTCTTGTAGTATGTAACTAAATTACGTTGCTAAATAGTTTAGCAATAATGTGTTCTTTGAGACAGTCTTATTTCAGATTTAATGATCGAAAGGTTGCAGAATTTATGTGCTTAGTGGATCAGAGCCTGGGGTTTGCAATTTAAATTAAAGAACATCATCGATGACTTTGTTGAAAGGAAAGACCATCGAATGACCGTTAAATATATGAATAACCTAACTGGCTTTGGTGACTTGATCATGGCCACTGTGCGAGTAGTAGCATATAGCACTCTGTTTTTAAATGCTTTGAGCTTAGCAGGGTTCCCACTGAAAGCCAAATGTCAAATTCCCTGACTTTCACTGACTAAAAATCTGAATTTTCATGACCTGTTATAAACGGAAAAACAGGCTGTCTTTTTGTTGAGCAGATGACAACCAGCCATAGTATTTTAAACCCTTCAGTTTGTCAGCTTTATAAAGTTTTCACTGTTTAAGCATAGTGAGATGAATCTAAATTCTGCATTGGATTACATTTTGATTATTGGTAACTAAAATGTAAACATACTGCAAACAGAGTTCCCAGATATTCTATGACTTTGCCCAAAAATGATCAAATCCTCTGACTTTCTATGTCTGGAATAGACTTTTTTAAAAATCCATGATATTCCAAAAAATTCCTTGACCCATGGGAACAGACTTAAAGCAGAAGTGCCAAAATAGTGCAATGGGTGCATATGTTATTATTAGTGTCTGTGTGCATTGCTTGTCTTCAGTTTTGTTTTGATAGCGTTGCATCATGTATGATAGCAGGTGTAGAAAATACAACTTGATATAAGATGGCTACCAGGTTACTGACTGTTTATGAAATGTTACAGGTTTAAGAGTATGCACATGCAAATAACAAATTTCTCACTGACCACTGAACCACAGACAGTTCCATATGTACCACACGACTCCTATATGTAGAAAATACCACAATGCTATTCAGCTTTGACCATACTGGAGACAAACAGCATGGGCACATGCTGTCAGCTCTCGTCTGATTGAGAATAAGGACGTGTGAGCATACATCTCCGACTGAATTCCAGTAGGCTTCTATTTTTCTCTCAGCAGGTGTTATCAAGCAGCCAGGCCTACCTGTCGAGATGAAATGCTGCAATCTCGGCATTGTGCCTCTCAAAGTCAGAGAAGTAGAAAAAGTCTGGGGGGGTCTCTTGCTCTCTGGTTTGCCTGGAGAACAGACAGAAAGAGAAAAAGAAATACACTGAGGCGTTAAGATTAGCATCTTATCAGTAGGCAAAGTGCTGCCGGTGGTAATAAAGCCAATAAAATGCATCACTAACATTTCACAGTGATCTGCATGCCTGAACAACAACTAAATGTGCACTTGCAAAACAAGCCTTCAGCGTAAAAATATTTGCTCTGGAGTTCATGCGAAAGTAGAAAGAAAAAAGACCAAATGCTGGTTTTGCTTTTATTATTCATCAATCTTCTTTCTCACCAAGTTACCCCCAGTTGACCTGCTGCCAGTACTGGATGACAACTACAGAGCTATGTACATATACAGTGATGTAAGTAAAACACACGAATTCCTATGTGACACTTCTCATTACAGGCACATGGACATCTATCAGATCTAGGACCCCATGAAAGTGACTTGAATATGATTTGAAAAGATTGGACTGCTGTGTTGACCCACGTCTGAAACCCCCCCCCACAAACAAGCCAAAAAAACAAAACCAAAACCAACCAACCATAAAAAACCCAACAAAAAGAAAAATCAATGTCAAAAAATTGGATTTGTGATGTGAAAATAACCCCTGATCCAGATCTCTGCAGGAGGTGTGTGAGAGAGAGAGCTGCCACACTGGAGAGGGTTATAAGGAGAAAGAATGAAAAAGAGAGACTTCCCAAGATTATAGGACACTCTGGAGCTACAGACTTGAGCTTGTGCAGTCAGACAGTGGGTTGGATGGATAGTATGAGAAATTTGGCAGCAGACTGTACTGTCTGATTCCCCTCTGGGCTGAGACGGACCGAGACAGACGAGTCATGATTGTGGACTGTTGGTAGGTTTGATATTTTAGCTTGGGGGAAAACCAAACAAAACAGGAAGCCACTGATTTCCAGTAGAATGCACCACTCTTAAATTCAGTAAGAGAAAGACAGGCAGAGAGAGAGAGAGAGAGAAAGAGAGAGAGAGAGAGAGAGAGAGAGAGAGAGACATGCACAAGGATAGCTAAGTGGATCTTGGCTGTCTAGTATTTTATCTGCAGAATGTGTGCAGGATGTGTTTCGCACAACTTCATCTAAACTGAGGGTTGTTTTTCTGGAACTACTGTTGCGTGATGGGACGATCTATCCAAGGCTGACACAGCTGAGGCAGATTGGGAGATTTTAGTGCGACCCAGGTGTGCGCTACGACTTCCCAACTGCTTGCCTCAAACATTATTACAGCCATCACTCTCTCTCTCTCTCTTGCTCTCTCTCTATCACTCACTCTCCTGCACTCTCTTTTCCAGTGCAGTTCTGCCTGCAGATGAAGCCTGTCATATTACTCCATTTAAGTAAGTGCCTTTTCTTTTTTAAACCTACCCCTTTCCCACGTGCCATTAAACCTCACAGAGCACCTTCTCGTCTACCACTGCTAACAAACTGCAAATGGAAATGACTTTTCCACCTTACGCGGTATTTCTGTTGTTGATGGGATCATCTTTTTAAATTTCAAACACCTATTATCATGTGTTCAAGTTTTTTGAGATATAAAGGGAACTAATGGGTTTTTATTTGCAAGGTGAGAGCTGAGATTTAGCACCGATTCAGGAATAAAAAAAAGCCTGTGCAGCTCCCAGGAGAGGAAAGTCTGTCTACCTTTTGACCCAGAATTCAATGAGACACTCAGGGGTGGACTAGGTAAGCCTAATTCGACACCTTTGGTACTCATTGTACCTCTTAAACTGTGCCCACCAGGGAGGTGTTCTTTTGAATATTTTCTTTATTCCTTTAAAATAAAATCAGTTTGTTGCCATTTCAGAATTTTTGCTATATCCAAAATGGAAGAGAAAGGCAACAAAAGCGTTTATGTCGGTTAATGTCCAAACACTTTCTCTCTCTTGTTCTCTCTCACGCTTCCCCTGTCATCACTGTGTTCCAGATCTTGCTAATTTGCACTGCGATCTCCTGCTGGGTTGTGATTGGCAGTCCTGTCGCACCCATCATCATGTTCCTGCCTGTTATTTCCTGTAGGGGAGGAAGCCATGGTCAGCCACAGTATTTCAGACAACTTGTTATGTGGCAGTCCGACTCGCATGCTGACCCACATGAAAGAACCTTGGTCACAGAGGGATGAGCCAGTAGAATTACCTCCATTTAAATCCAGATCAAAAAGCAATAAAAATTTAATATGGAATGTTTAATGTCTGTGTAAAGACAGGTACCAGGACGAATCCTTCGGCAACAATGAATAAATGAGTCGCCACCTTCTAATTTGAGAATTCACGAGAAAATTGTTATAATTAATATTTACTGAAGCCTCCGCTGAAGAGAATAACAGGTTGTAGACACTTGTATAAGAAGCACTTGCTTCGATATTTCAGAATGTTTACGAGGGTTACGATACAGAGACTTAGATGGCTTTCGCAAAACACTGACTTTGTATCCTATGCATTTTTGTGCTTATTTACACCTATACTATATTTCCAAGCACATATGGACACTTGACCCTTACTCTGTGGTTCTTCCCCAAACTGTTGCCACAATGTTGGATGCACACAAATGTCTTTGTACACTGTAGCATTAAGATTTCACCTAATCAAAATCTGCCCTGTACACAACGCAAGCTCCACTGAAGACATTATGTGCCAAGGTTGGTGTGAAGAACTTGAGCGGCCTGCAGCGAGCCCTGACCTCTTCCGCAATGAACACTTTTGGGATGAGCTGGAACGCTGACTTTGTGCCAGGCCTCCTGACCTTACTAATGCTCCTATAGCTGAATGAGCACAAATCCCTGCAGCCATGCTCCAAAATCTTGCAAAAACCTTCGCGGAAGAGTGGAGCTTATTATAACAGTAAACTTTTAGCAATAAAGTGCCTGTTTCAGATGAGCTTCTTGTTTAATCTAGGACATAGTGTGACCTCCTGACAGAGGCAACCAGACATTTAATATACTTAATATTACCCAGTGAATCAATAATTCACCAGCATATTGCACACTGGGTATAGAGTCCCTTCTTTGGATGACATAGACAAAAAGTTTGACTTGGGGCTATTGACCAAGCCAGAGTCTGAGTTGTTGTTATGCTTGGTATAATTCAGTTGCTGGATTTTGTCTGTTATTTTCAAGGATGACAAATTTTCCTTCGGGATGTCAATGATTTTGCCGAAGGTAAAGATAAAGAAGAAAATACTGTCATTATATATAATGCCAGTTGATTTTGTTAGAGCAAAGACAGTACAAAAGCACAATGTCAATATAAAGTATTGTTATGTACTTGTTATATGTAACTAGCTAATTACCCAGTGGCTTCGCTCACTGAGTGCAAGGGAAAAAAATAAAATGCAGAATTTATGAAATAAGTTTGTTAATTACCAATTTTATTTTTCAACAAATAGTGGTCATATATCATTTCCGTTTCAAACACAAAAAGAATTTTATATATTTAGATCAAAGTTTTCTTAAATAATTACTTCCCAAATAGG
>JAQLOM010000008.1:7585690-7608180 GCA_030068315.1 Chrysichthys thysi | reverse complement strand
TTTTCTTTCTTTAACAGAAGGGTACCAACAATTTTGTCCACGTCTGTATACTGACGAGCGCCCAAATATACTTTCATTCAGAAAAGTATGTATTAATAAGGCACAGTTAGTTTATTAGAAGAGTTCCTAATATTCAAGCATTCACCATTTCTCATCTTGCAGCTATAGCAATGCATATGACCTTAACCAATACAAATAAAAACAGTCCCCTAGAATGCATGCTGTGTATAAAACAGTAGCATGGAATAACTAATGTCATAAACTAACGTAATGAATGACTATTTTGTTTTCAATGCATAATAAATTTTGCTTCCCATTCAACTACTTGTAATAAACCGCTATACTGTAAACATGCAAAGCGATTTTAAATGTCTGAACAGGACGGCAACACTTTGAACTCTCCTTCGGCCACCTCGAGTTGTCTCGCAGTAACTGACTGGTGTTCAAATGATTAGGCAGGAGCCGTGTGCAGCTCCCTTTGCTTTTTAGCTGGAACTGAAAACTTTTACAAAGTTAATGATGCATTAGTAATGTTGCTTTTACCAGTGGTTTGCATGATAGCCATGATTTCATGCTGTAATACCTGTATAATGTTTCACTGGATATCCTAAATCTACAGTTTATGATGTTTAAAATAAGGGGTTATTTGTTGAATTTGTTGCAGTTAATCCAAAAAATGAAATTAATAAACAGTAGCCAGATAGTGGTCCTATTTGGTCAGATTTCTAGGTCGTTTTACAGTATAATATTTTGTTGATGGATATGTTGATTAAGGAATGTACAGTATTTATGACAAGTAGAAGCAATATGTGGGTCTTTTTTTAACACACACTTTATCATTATCTCAGAATGAAATTTTGCCACACTGGACTTTTACGTCATATCACACCCCATATATCTGTAAAAACGTACTGTGCCCAGATCCTCCTCCCTCACATCCTTCCCCTTACTTCCCTCCCCCCGCACGCTGGTATCCTGTCCTTCTCCTGCATCACATCCCCCTTATGCCTTACAGCCTCCTCTGGACCTACTCATCCTTCCCCTGCCTGCCCATCATCCCTCCTCAGTTCCTCTCCCTTCCTTATAACCTCCTTCAGACCAACCCATCCTTACTCTGAATCTTTTCATACTGACTGCATATGTACCCTTTCACAATCTCCAGGAGTGATTTATTTATTGTAAAATAAACAGTATAATACCAGACACAGATAAGCAACAATCCTTTATAAAAGGTTTTTTTTTTTTTTTTTAGTGAGAGCCTAGTGATAAAACCAATGTTTTCAACAGTGTGAACCAACAGAGCTACGTATAAGCATCCGATAAGTGCAAACTGGTTCCTGTGGTGTGACTGAAAAGGTGTCAGAGATCTTGCTAAAGAGATTTGCTGATTTTAGGATCATCCAGGTGGTATGTATAGCGACACACTAAGAATGCAACCTGTGTGATAGACAGAACAGATATAGATCAGACAACTACAAATTCATGAACTCATGCAGTCAGAATCAAGGAAACACCATACAGAGCTACCACCATTGCTAACAATATGAGAGAAAAAAACTCAGAATTTTATCACTAAAAACCATAATGCATGCAGGTGGGTGGGTGGGGTGGCATAAATGATAATGCGCATATTCTCTAAAGAGATTTAACCATGATTGGCAGAAATTTTACTTGTTTTGTAGATCAGGGTATTAGTACAAATACTTTTAGCATAAAAAGGTCTTTATATATTTAATTACTGACATGAAAGGGCAGGGGGGGAGCAAACCAAACAACTTGTTTGCCAAAATAGGAACACTAAACCTAAATTATGAAGTACACAATAGTGTATATAATGAAAGATATTAAATGGCAACATACAGGCACAAGCAACTTTGCACTTTGGCTATGACAAAAATCTAATATATCCATCCATCAGTTATCTAGAAAGGTCACAGAGGCTGGAGCCAATCCCGATTTACTTCAGGCAAAAGGCAGGGTACATCTTGGGCAGGTCACCCATCTATCCCAAGACTAACACAGAGATGAACAATCATTCATTCTCACATTTACACCTATGGGCAATTTAGAGTAGCCAGTTAACCTAATCTGCATGTCTTTGGGCTGTTGGAGGAAACTGGATCACATGAAGGAAAACCATGTAAGCACAGGAAGAACATGCAAACTCCACGCAGAAAGGCCCCAGTTGACTGGCAGGTTCAAACCCAGAACCTTCTTGCTGTGAGGTGACTGTGTTAAACACTGCACCATCATGCCACCTTCTGAAATATTTATTCAGATATTTTTTTTACTGCACATTCCACCTTTTTGGCACCCTGATCCAGCCAGATCTTTCTGATCGCACATAAACGAACTGATCAGATGAATGTGGGATTAAAAACAACAACAAAAAACAAACAAACAAACATGCACACCACTAATTTCCTGTTCCTGTTAACACTCTCTTTCTCTTGATTATCACTTCCACCTGCTCTTTGTTTTTGGCTTTTGTATTTAAGCCATTTGTTTTCCTCCTGCCCTTTGTAAACTCTTGCTTATCCATCCTGTTCCTGTTTGCTGTATTGGTACCTTGTTTTTGGCTCAAGTACCTTACGCCTTATTATTTGCTACTGGCTTGTCTTTTTGGCTTGTTATCAATGACCTGCATGCATTCACCTTGTCCGCCTGTATTCTGACCCCTGCTATAAATGCTGACCATGATTCTGGAAACCCATTAATAAATCTCTGTGGATACATACACACCACTAACGTGAGTCTTCTGTGTTACACAAAGCTTTTATGGCACATACCATCCCTGATTATCTGTCAGAATGCATGGACAACAGTTTTTTTCTGAATGCCTTTTATGTCAGCTTTAATGGCCCGGCAGATTTAATGGCCAGGCTTTCAGCAGCTTTGCTTATCTTTCACTGTGCGCTTAACTGTGTGCTTCATACAAAGCAAGCAATCAATTCTCTATACTGTACACAGGTGTAAAAGATGGCATGCTTTACAAGTCGGCCCTCACAAAGGGCTTGAGAGTCAGAGAGTGCAGACCTAAGGCAACAGTCCTGTTTCATTTCACTCGATCTTAGGCTAGCTTAGTGAATAGGATTTTAATGTCTCAGCATCAAAGATCTCTACACTAATGGACAGTAGGGTAAAATGAGACAAAAATTAGGTTCAGATACCAGTGGCATGATGCCACTTTTTCTTTCCTAATAATGTTATCAATACTGAATCCTTGAGTATTAGCGATACTGATCCTCATCGGAAATTCTTTAATAATTACTATGCTTTGTGTATCATATTATATTAGATTAGATCAGATCAGATCAGATTTATAGAAGGAGCATTATAAAAATACAGCAAAAATCCAACTCCTGGGTTTTGGCTCAGTGCCATCTCCAATTTTTACACCCTTTTATGCCATTCAAGCAATGAGAGTGGTTATTGAATGTTAAAAGGTTGACCATCACTTGTATTTAGTTCATAAAAGTCATAATTCCAGGCTTTTCTGTGTTTATATTTTGCTTCTGTGTTAACAAATCTGACTGGTGTGTCAGTCAGGATATTATCCTGGGATAAGCTTCAGATCTGCTGTAATCATAGGTGAAGGTGAATGAATTTATGAGAATGTTTTATCTGACTCCATCTGTGTTGGAACAGAGACTGTGTTTTACCAGCACCAGTGACAACATGGTCAGCACCCAGACACAAGAGTGTAAGGACTTGAGTACTTACACCCTTGTCCATTCTAATACGTTTTCGTGGGTTCTTTTTTTTGTTTTTGTTTTTTTTAAAAACACATCACTTTTGCTAAATTTACATCTGGTGCCCCTACCAATCCAAGTTTGCAAACCCCTGAAATGGAGAGTTTTGGAAACACAGCTGGCCCTGGTTTAGGTTGAAAACTCTACGGATGCGTTTTGGTGTGGACAAGGGAAACCGGGCTTTTTGCAAATTATGATGCAGACACCCACGCGTTTCCTGATTGGGTCCTACCAGTCACTGTGTATCCTTCCCTGATTCGTCATGGTCCTATCATGTGACCTTTTCCTGGAAGAAAAACTGCATCAGCCTCGCCTCCCAGTGGTGAATGCAGCATGCATAATGAATTACAACTGTTGCTAACCTTGTCTTTGCTTGCAGTTGTGAAGATAAAGTCTGGATTTTATAATGCTACAACTGCCTACATGCACAGTAGGCAAGCTATTATTAGAGCGATCTTCAACTAGGCAAAAACTGTCAACTGCAGAGTAGATGATCTGCTTCCTGTTTATATCAGCATGTGTATGGTCATGCAATATACATTTTCTGGTCCGGTATGGCTGTAGATAATTTCTGATGCGGAACTAAAATACTGATTTAGACAGAGATCATTTCTTTTTCAAACTAAAAAATATGTAAAGAACGTAGCCTTATAGTGCAAGGTTTAAAATCCCTGAGCTTGGGACAGTTTTATTGAAGTGTCAAAGTGTTAATGGCCCTGACTGATGTATTCTGCACTGTAAACAACAAGCCACATCAGCATCCACACTGCAGCAGGGCTAGTGGCGCAAACAGACTTCAGATTCAGATTTCAGCAATCGTTGAAGTTTACTATAAGCCATATTATGCGACATAGATCTAATAAATTTGGGTACGACATCATTTGATCTATGTAGATGGTACGATGATAACACCTACTGAATCACAGGCTACATTGCAAATCAATATAGAAGAATAAAATGTCATAAGTGCATGGCATCAGTCTGTGCCACGGTGGTGGTAAACAATGAAAATAAGCAAAAACATTTGGGTTTGGTGCCAGTGTTGCGTTGATTAGTGCATCATTTCATGGTGCATTGCTGTTGGTTAGTAGGTGTAGGTTGTAGAAGCAGTCACACTGTTTGATATTCATCCTAAATTTTTGACACTGTCAGAAATTTCTCCCAGGCTACATCTGTGACAAAGGACATCGCTGAACCTCTCATAGTGCTACATAAGAACACTGTTTTGGACACATGACCAAAAATATTGCTACGTTTCTAGAACAGCCCAAAATTGCACAGTGTATATCTGCCATAAGAGGGATCACTAGACAGAGATTGAGCTGCCATTCAAATCATTATATGGAGAAAGTGCACTTGCTGACTGCTATGAACATGCATCCATCCATTCATCCATCCAATATTGTGTATAAATTAGGGCATTAGTGCATCACAATGCCTATATCTGTTTAGTGCTTCAAACACCTGTATCTGTACTCGGCTACAGTGGACATGGCCTAAACAGAATTTTTTTTTGTGCTTAGCGTACTTCCTAGTAGTTTCTCTATTTCTATCATTTCAGAACACATTATTTGTTTATTTGAGATAATGTATTCACAATCGTTTGCATGCACATGGACAAACTTCCGTATATTTCCATAAAGGTCTGTCTAATCCCATTGCAAATCCATCCCTTACTCATACCACAGACACCGATGTGGGAAATATGCAGCGTAGTGTGTAACTGAAAATGAAATAAAAAACCAACCATAAAGCAAAAAGACCCACAATGTTATAAGTAGATATGATCCCCACAATATCTCAGAAAAGGCGTACTGACACAGTTTATCACAATATCAATCTCATATTGTTGTATTTTCTGGCATTAACACACACAAGTGCGCACACAAATGTTCCTTAATAGTGACCACTTGATCTGAGCTCACCTACGCTTGTGATCTTCTGGGTCTGCAGGTCTTTGAGCAGGGCCTCCACCACTGGGTTGTGTCTGGAGTAGAGCTCATAGCGATTAATCCCAATGTGGAAGCGAAGCCAGTTGGGGTATGACTCAGCAGTGGCCTCCCCGGTTGGATTGTACTCCTCTTCATTTCCCTCATGGTGCCTAGGAACAAAGGACATTGCAGGACATCAGACTTCATCTGAAAATGCAATGAATAGTTGTATACCATGAATGACCAAAATGGAAACACTAATATCCGCATCAAGCGACGAGGAACAGTAGAGAAGCAGTGCATATGAGCACCAGAAAATCTTGTTGTCGTATCAGTAAAACATTTCGCTCTTGGTAACCATTACAACCCTGACATCTAAATCCAAAGTATCTAAGATGCTAGTCAAGTCAAAGTCCTTATTGCAATCCAAGTATGGGAGCTACCCATTGTGGGCTACTTTATTGAACCTCAGAAGGATCTAGAAGTGTGCCTCTGAGTAATGTTAGTGCTTTAAAATGTAGCTCATTTATAAAAGCCAGAGCACGAAAAATGTACAAAAATAAATGAAGTCTAACTCTATATTTTAACCCAGTAGGCCAAGTCGAGTCTCAAGGTCAATTTCTTGAAAGCATGTCTTGAAATAAAGCCCCAGCCAAAACGCTACATCTAGGGATTACTCTTAAACACGTCATTAAACTTTGAGCCAGTACATGAGTAAATAAATAAGTGCATCAAATAGGTTTAACTCTAAGAACAACTCGTATAAGATCAAGTCTTAAATCAGACTAAACCTCTACATCGCAGGCAAAACACGCATCGACGTTCAACTCTTAAAATTTTTTATTGTGGAGCAATATATGATTTCAGCAAACCAACAGTCCATCTGTTGTGCCACCACCTTGTAATAATAAGCTTCAGTTTCTATATTTCAGCCTCCCACTACAATGCATCACCACACTGACCTCTGACTGTAGTTTCCTCTCTCTGTAGATTAACGAGGATGATACAAGTAAGAATTTATTAGCACACAAAATTGGAATTTCAAATAGAAATTTTCACCATAGTCAGTCTTGATAGCAGGCAGTATTTTATTTTTCACCTTCGTATCTGATCACGTTGTTCAGTTAATTCTGTTTTAATAGCTAGACCCATTTCATAGTAAAGAACCATGTGGGAGAAAAAGACACATGTTCCATATGAGAGTTCAGGGGATATTACAGAGAGATGCACAATTTCCACAGTCAAAACTACATGTAATGAGTTCAGAATTTTTTGTCATGATGGCCATAATGTTACGCTTTCTCAGATGGAAATTCATGTAAGGTCAAAGCTACTGACAGAGAAAATATTGGAATAATTACTGATTCATGTGTGTAATACCTAGCACCTGAGGCTCTGGATTCTAAAACCACTTTGAAAATTATACAGTTTTGGAGTCGTTGCTTCGTCTTTATGCCTTCATAATGAAAGTTGGTAATTTGATCAGTAAAGCAGTGACTAACTAGATCATATTGCTTCAGGTGACTGTGTTGTGCGTTCATCATTTTGTCCCTAATAATAGGCAATGACACTGACTACTAGAGCCTTTAGGGGTCAAAGGGAAGCATTCTGGGAAGGAAAGAAAAAAAGGGGTGTGTTGAAAGCAAGGAAAATCGGCAAGTGTAAGGATCTGATCAAGTTTCACAAGGGCCAAATTGTGATGGATAGTTAACTTGGTCAGAGCATCCCCAACACCTCGCTGTTCCTGGTATGCAGTGATTGAAATCTACCACAAGTAGTCCAAGGAATGACAACAGGGTCAGGGGCGCCTGAGGGTCACTGGTGGATACGGGGAGTGAACATTAGCTCGTCTGATATGATCACATGGAAGGGCTACTACAGCACAAATTGCTGAAAAAGTTAACGCTGTCTATAATATAAAAGGTGTCGGAGCACAGTGCATCACAGCTTGCTGCATATGGAGCTGTGTAGCCACAGACCAGTCAGAGTGCCCACGCTGACCCGTGTCCATATCTGAAATGGGCATGTGATCATCAGAACTGGACATGCAGCCATGGAAGAAGGTGGCCTAGTCTGATTAATGATGTTTTCTTTTACACCATGTGGACGGCTGTGTGCCTGTGCATTGCTTACCTGGGGAAGAGATTGTACTAGGATTCACTATGGGAAGGAGGCAACAGCAGAAGCAATGTGATGCCCTGATCAATGTTCTTTTGAGAAACCTTGGGTCTCAGCATTCACGTGGACATTATTTTCACACATGCCACCTACCTAGACGTTGTTGCTGCTGACCAAGGCCAGCCCTTCATGGCAATGGTATTGGCTAATGGCAGTGGTCTCTTTCAGCAAGATAATGCAAAAACAAGGTGTCGCCTTAGCCTTCAAATTCCCCAGATCTCAGTCCAATCTGGCATGTGAATGTCTTGGTGCCAGATACCACAGCACACCTTCAGAGGTGTCATGGTGTCCATGCCTTGATGGGTCAGAGCTATTTAACAGCCCAAGGGGGACCTACCCAATATAAGGCAAGTGGATTTAGTCTTATGAATGATATATAAAGTATTAGGTATGATAATTTAATTATGTTGCCTAATAACAAAAGCTCTCCGAAGCCAAGTATAAAGTAGTGCCTGGTTATTAACTCACAATGGAGTGAGGAATGGAGGGATAACATGCACATAAACATGTAGCCAAAAAAAACAAAAACAAAAAACAATAAAACCAACAACTTGCATACTGAATTGAGGAAAAAAGGGAAGAAATCATGGAAGAATAAAAGACAATGATCTCTCCTGATCAAGTTTTGTTTAATTTCCCCTATGCTTTCCACATACCGCTATGATTAAAGACAATTTTATCATCTTAATAGCATAAGATATCAAGAAAACAATAGACTATATATTTTCCCCTTGGTGAAACAAAAATGATACTGAATTGCACCATTACAGATGTTCTTCTGTATCTTATACCTAGAAATGTACATCAAATACGTCTAAAAGCTGTACTTTAAACAAATTGCCGACCATTTATGTACTTTAAATTCTTCTTCCTGGTACCCTACGTGCATATTTCCAGGTAAAAGGTACACTTAAATGTTATAAAAGACGTACCCTTGAGGGACCCACCCCAGCGACCAAAACGTCCAATTTAATACCTTTTTTTTGTTTGTTTTGTTTTTGTCTCCTGAGAGTGCAAGGTACAGTGTTATTGTAACATTACCCTACAGCCTGTCACACAAGAGTGGTTCTTAAGTCTGGTCCTATAACCTTAATGTAGTTTATTGTAGCGTAATGATGTTAAGCTAGAATGATGTAAAAGTACAGAAGAATAACCTTGTCTAGCCTACATCACCCCAGTCATACAGAAGAGTTTAATACCTGATTTTCTTCGAGGGTTTCTTATGTATGGACAGTAGAAAGTGTAAGCTTATTATCATTCAGAAAAACAAGATAAACAACAACAACAACAAAAGTGTACCTCTCACCTGGAAACCTGGTCATAACATAAAATATCTTGAAAATGGTTTAAGATGTGTATGTATATATATATATATATATATATATATAAAATTCGAAGTGGTAAAGCTTAAAAGGTAGGCTACACTGTAGGGACTATTTTAGGTAAAAGATACCAAAGGCTAAAGGTAGAAAGGGGGGACACCACACCAGCTACATGGGATGCTACAATTTATTACGTGTTTGTTTGTTTGTTTGTTTGTTTGTTTGTTTGTTTGTTTGTTTCCGAGCGTGTATCTAGGGACTGTAGGTTATTCTAAAATAATTTCCTTAAAGGAAGTACAGAGTCCAAGTTTATTTCATGAGAACAGCAGGACATTCAGACGGTCTCCGTCCTCCGCGGTCACCTCAGCACGTCGCCAGCTTTCTCAGGTGTTCATTAACGACCTTCAGACTGAACATTAAGAGACGCTCAGTGAGCTACATTGCTACAAACATGACAAGGGGCGAGCTGGGGTACGTTACCATTCTTGGTTTCCGGTGGCTTTGGAGTAAAAGCGTATGTCGGTGTTGACGCTGAACAGCGTGTCCTCGTCGGTGAGCGGAGGCAGCTCGCTGACATACAGGGGGTGTTGGTGGAGAGCCGCGAGTCTGGAGGCGCCCCTGTTAGCCTGCTTGCTCACACTCGCCGCCTCCTTCATCAGACTCCGCGGGCTCTCGGGGTCCGCCGAGCGCTGCTTCACCCCCCGGACCGGGTCCGCCTTGTCTCCGGGGGCCGCCGCCTTCTCCAGAGACTGTGAGCTGAGGTTCGAGCTGGGCTCTTGGCTGAAATCTTGTAGGATTCTCAGGGTGTGCTTGTTGGGCCAGCTCGCTTCCGCCGGCGCTCCGGATCTCGCGCGCTGCTGCGGTTGCTGCTTGCCCCGGCCGCGAGGCGCCTCGCTCGGCTCGTGCACGCACGAGCACCCCGTGTTGGTGGAGTCCGCTCCGGCTGCTCGCTTCTCCAGTTTGGGCAGCAGGTCGATCATGATGTGCATGGTGCACGCGACGAGAAAGACCATGAGAAGCAACACGCGGAATTTGCGAAAAAGGATCATATTTATTTATCTATCTATTTATCTATTTATTTATTATTTCTTTTTTTTTTTAATCGTTACAAACGGCGCCCAGTGCGATCAGTCCGCGTGCCACATTATTAGCGGCGTGTTAAGGATGCTGAAACGACAACACACCGCGCGTGCTGCTGCTGCTGCTGCTGTCCGCATACGCGTCGGATTTCATTTCAAAGTGGAATCCGCGTTCTGTGATTTATTACTATTATTATTTATTATTTTTTGATTTTGTTTTTTTTTTTTACCTATAATTCTTCTTTTCCTTCCAGGTCATGTTATTTACGCAATAAACCAACAGATTTTGTATTAATCAGCATCACATAGCGCGCATCTTCCTGCACACCTAGAGTCCAAATGGTTTTAAAGGTGGCGAGCTATAAATCCGGAGCAGCCCTCCATCCCACTGAAGGAAAAAACAAAAAACAGCAAATAAGAACTCGGATCAGTTCAGTCCGGTTCCTCGGTGAACGTTAAAGCACAGATGCATCCTTTTTTATCACCAATAATAGATGAGATTGCACTGATGCATTAGATCAGTTCCGTGCAGTGCAGAAATCAAATCAAATAAAACAAAACAAACAAGACAAGTTTTGGAAGTAGCAATGAAATGAAACAGTTCGGAGGGGAAAATGACTGAAACGTCGGCCGTGTGTCCGCTGCTCCGTGCCAGGTGTCCGGTGTGCTGTCCGCGCGCTCGTGTCCCGGCTGCTGTCGCTTATTCTCGCGCACTACTGTGTTAAATATGAGCACGGAGCCGTGCTGCCTCGCGCGCGCGTCACAGGGCCCAGATTGGCTGCCGGCGGTGCGCGCGAGCAGCCGCTGATTCTCGAAGAAAAACCTTTAAATGCCATTTGGACATTCCCCCCAGTCACTTCACGTGCGGGCGACGAGAGGGCGCTAGTGCACAGAGAGGAGGGCTCTTATGCTCAGCCCCCTGCACACCACCTAACCAACACCTTCCGCGTTCTTCCAGGAATCATGGGCTCGTTTGCTTCATGTTTCATGTCAGCAAGGAGTAAATAACATTCATTTAGACCAGACATGGAAAGTGTTGTCCCCTCGCCCCTGTACCACCGTGCAAGCATGCACAGAAATGCTGCAAAGCAAAGATGCCTTCAAAAGTAAGGCACTATGAAACACCATAAAGAGTTGCATGCAGTAGAAAACTAGATGGAGTCAATACGGGCGTGTTTGCTTTAAGAACATTGTAGTCTCACGGACACTGTGCACTTGTTATAACTAAGGAAACGGGTTGGGACGTTTTCCTGAGCATCTAGGGGAGTTTGTCGCAGTTCTTCTGGACACTTTGCTGCAGTTCTTCTGGAGACTTTGCTGTCACACTTTGCTTCTTTTTTGTTGCATGCAGAAAACAGCATTGTTTGCTTTTGCTTGGAAAGTGGGATGGCGCGCTGGTGCAGTGCTTAAGGCGGTCACCTTGCACTAAGATGGGTCCGGGTTCAAACCTGGAAGCGCACTGGAGCCTTTCTTTGGGGAGCTGCATGTTCTCCGTGTGCCTGTGTGCATTTCCTCTGGGCACTTGAGTTTCCTCCAAGAGCCCAAAGATTAGGCTAACACGCTGCTCTAAATTTCCCCTAGGTGTCAGTGTGAATAACTGTGTTAGCCCTGCAATGGATTGGCGACCTGCCCCAGGTTGTACCCCACCACTAGCCCAAAGACAGCTAGGATTGGCTCTAGCTTCACCGCTTATCCCTGAGGATTATGGCATACATAATGGCTGGATAGATGTCTGAAAATTGGCCAGTTATGTAATATGTTACTTTACTAAAATACTAGATTAAATATCTCTACCTTTTTAATTTTTTGGTGGAAAAGTGACGTTTGGAAAAATACCATGCTTTTGTATTGACTCAATAATGCAGAAGACGATAATATCTATAGCAAAATTTGTGCAAAGAGTATAGGGTGCCTAAGACACAGTACTGTGCTGTATGTCAGCATATTGGTTTAACAATTAAAGATTCATTCATTCATTCATTCATTTATCTTTAGGAAATGCTTTAACCCCATTATGATCAAGGGGAATTCACAGCCTATCATGGAATACACTGGAATACATCATGGATGGGCACCACCGGGCACCATGCATATGCATATTCACACCTAGGGGCAATTTAGTGTAATATATAATATATACAGGTGCCCTCTGACTTACGAAGTTCCGATGACTATTGTGATGTGCTAAAAATTGTAAAATGTTTAGAAATATTTAAAAGTCGTGGGCAGGCACCGCAGGCAGGCCAGTGTGACAGCATATGACATACTCGCACGTTCAGACGACGCCCGGAAGTACGCGGCCAGCACCCGGAAATATGCGAATGATGCCCGGATCACTCGCCTCACACGATGCCTCACTCTCTCCTGCAACTTACAGAATTAACTTGTATATCAGCGTACTGTACTGTGCATTACCGCAGGTTTTTTTGTGATTATTAATGGAATAGCTTCAGCGGCAGCTGTCTGTAGCTGGAGATCTGTATTTGTGTAGCGAGGTGTTGCGGCGGGACAGAGCTCAGACACCCAGTGCTGCTGCCTCCATCAGGTGGGGACCTCTCTGACAAACTCTTTCTTTTGACAGAATTGTGATTTAAATGAAGCCTTCAGTGTGTTTGTGTGATCTTCTACAAGAAAAGACTCCTGGGTAAGCTAGGTTAAGCTAGGCTGAGACACCTAAGCTAGGCTAAGTGGTTCCACACAGTGGTTCGACTTACGATATTTTCGTCATATGGTGGGTGCAGTGGAATGCACCTCCATCGTAACTTGAGGTCTACCTGTACATACTTGCATGTTTTTGGTATTTGGGAGGAAACCACATAACCCAGAAGAAACCCAAGTGGACACAAAGAGAAGCCCCACTCAGAGAGTAACCCGAGCTCAGAATTGAACTGTGGACCCTGGAGTTGTGAGGCTACATGCTGTAGATTGCACTAATGCAGCGTGTCTCTGTCCCTGTGCCACCGTTGCATTGCAAATATATAAAGAAGAAAATAGGAGATGTGAGAGAAACAACAGCCGGTGCTGTAACAAAGCAAAGATTTATTTAGGACACAACAGGTTTAAATTTGTGATCAGCTCTCGAGATTTAACAGACTAATCCATTTTGTCTGTCACGTGTAAGATGTGATAACTAAAATCCACCGTTCTATATACAGTAGCTATATTTATTTCACCATAAAATAATTAATATAGAGCATCTTTCTCTGGATGATCACCTCTCACTAGTGATTACATCAGGTCAGCAAATGGCTGTTGATGCAGATGGTGTTTGAAAATGAGAGCGTAACAGGAAAAAAGGCTTCTACATTTCCTATGTCCATTACCTGACTTGTGAAGATCAACACCCATCAGTCTCACTCCATTTAAAATATTCTTTAGTGGTGTGAATAGGTTTGCAACATATAACATTATTATTATTATTATTATTATTATTATTATTATTATTATTATTATTATTATTATATGACTATATAACACAGTGTTTTGTGCATATATGATATCTCAGTATGATTTCTTTGACTATCAGAGAACCAGGAGCAACAAATTTTGATTCCTATGTGCATGGATGGTATGTATTTGAATGACAAAAAAAGGTCTAAATCTAAGCTCATGTTTTCGGCACAACACAGTATTATATTAAAGAATGATATTTGATTGTCCTCTTGAGGCTTGCCAGAAATTCTGGTATTGACTATACACTAAAAATTTTAAATATTCCTCTGGGCATTTCAAAGTCTTGCCATATATATTAATGGTGAACTAAATTTAATGGTAAAATAAAGGCTAATTTTATATTAATTTGTGAATAGATGTGAACATTTATGCCATATAAATTTTTCATCAGGGTACTAGGTAATGACAAGGTGTAATTTAGCCCTTTAAACTCCCAGGACCTATTAATGGGCCCAGACTTACCCTTCTCATTATTCTAACTACTTATCCCTTTGGTTTCACTAAAAAATTCATAATAGATCCTGAATAATACACTTTAAGATAAATGAGTGTATAATAAACTGTGGATTAAACTAGATATAGCTTGAAAGCTTCTTCGAGCTAAAACAAGTACTTCTGCTTCGTGTGTCATGTGGACATTAATGTTAGCTTGTAGTGTTACATTTGTACAGACCCGTTTCTCTATTTACAGCACCGAAAGTTCGCCTGTTGTGTGTGTGCAAAATACAAAAAGGTGTGGGGCATATGCATGAATCTGTACATAATATGTATACAAACTTTTCAACACAAAATGTAGGATTTATCAAAGTGAATATATGTTTGCACACAGCTTTGTAACATGCTTGCACAAGGCGCCTAGCAGTGAAGAACAAAGCCGCAGATGTAGTGTGTTTGCTTTACGTAGAGGCTTCTTTAACTTTGGGGCTGGAAAGCTAATGCATTGAGTTACCTAATAAAATAATTCAATTTTTAAATGAACACAATCTCGAATTCACGAATTCAGCTACTAGGCTTTTTATTTTTGAACTTTCTGTAGACAAAGTACATTAGGTCCAATTTGAGATTTTTTATAACCTGAGTTTTTTTTCTTTCTTTTTTTTGTGGTTTGGGTTCAGTTCACACTGACCGGTAAAAAAGGCTAATAAAAAAAGAAAGGAAAACATAATTGTGGAATGTGGTTTCTAGCACTGTAAAAAACAAAAATAAACCACCACCCCCCCAACTGTCATCAGAGTTGGCGTGTTTATAAATATGGCATTGGTCATCTTACTTTGTTGGACAACGTTGCACATCGTGTCAATTAGACCAATTTTCATAAGCTGTGAATGGCTTTTCAGTAGATACTGATTTCCAGATCCAGTTCAGTTAACTTTGTGCCTTCAAGTTAGACATAAGTTAGGAAGGGAAGCCAAGTTTTAAAATCAGACAGGCCAAGTTTTCTGGTAATGTCTTAACCAATAAAGTGATTGATTTGTTTTTAACCGAAGGACAGGCCTTATGTAGTATAGACACCATGTTAAGTATTAAACACTACCTCTTTCATAATTTAAGCAGTGTGCTATCCGAACTCACACCACTTCTGATATGACTCATCGCTACCAACAAGTAACAAGTTCAAGTTGCTAAAAATATGTGATAATTCACTTCCAAAAATGCCCATGTACCTGGTATGAACCAGTGCTTGTAAACTGCAATTATATAGTCATGTGGGGGCAAGCTTTAGGAACCAGAAGTAGGTTTGTTATGACGTTTAGTAAACACAATGCCACAGAAATTCAATATTATTTTTTTTTTATTTTTCCTCTGTGTAGCCAGTATTTCTGTATGGTTAATACATCTGGATCATTCTTAGTAACTGCTGTTGATGGTTTATGACCTTTGGCCCTTGAGCAAAGCCCTGAAGTGAGTTGCATTATTTCTGGCATTGATCCACATTGCTGGAGCCACAGACCACACCAATGCCAGGGAGGTATTTTATGAAACGTTTCTTTCAATGAAATATAACTCTAAGGAGACTTGAGCCTTGTCAGAAAAATCAATGCATATTCCAGAAAAAGACTAACGGACTGTAGATTCCGTGTGGCAGTACAATGGCTTGGGGGGGCAGCTAGCAACCCTTTGCGGTGCTATAAAGGTCAGAATGCAAGAAATCACATGATAAATAAACATGGATCCACATTAAATTATGGAGCAAAAGGGGTTAGATCAATATACCAAGTACAGTACGTGGTGTTCTTTAAAATGGCTTTACTTGGAAAATATATGAACGCTCTAACAAACCATCTAAAATACTGTGTACAGGATGAGCACACTGACCAACCCTAGATGTTCCTGGCGAGAGTTCTGTTAGTGCGCTGATGAATCACAGGCACTCATGCTGCTTGAAAAATGGGCAAACTTTGTCAAAATCATGTAGCTGTGTCACACCAAGTGTTCACTGATGCATGTTGTCAGCTTGCAATTTGCAAGGCAATACAATCCCGATATGCAGCAGTATAAGCACAAATATATGTCTATATTGCGCAATTCTAAAAACACGGTCCGTTTGTGCGATGGTAATTGAATCTGCTCTCGTTTCGCTGCATTTGCCTTCTGTCACCCAAAGCAGAAGGTTCTACCCTTTCTGCAATTTTTGTGGCGTAGGGCCAAACCGGAGATATTTCAAGGTGGCTACATGAGCAGTTTGACAATTTGAATGAGGCAGTGGTTAAAAAATTGTGGCCAATTTTTGGACATTAAGAAAAAAGCTGTAGTCGTTACATTTATTGCTGACAATTAATGAGGGCTTGATGTGAGGAGGCAGCTGTGGAAGCAAAAACAGACATTAAAATTGCTTCCCTTGGCTGCTCTGTGGGCTGCAGGTCTGAGGCAGTGACCGCTCGACCCGATGCGAGACAGAAATAGACAGGGAGGAGTCAGTGGCATGGCAGTGAGTAATGTAGTTGCAGACAGAACAAAGACACAAATCTGCGTATAGTGTCTCAGCCAAAAAGGAAAAGAAAGAAAGAAAAACTGATTCCTGTCGTGCTGGGAAAAAAACATTGCCCCAAAGCCAAGTTACCCCCAGACGAATGTCAGAGTTTGATGATGTTTCCATTTGCTTGGCAAGAATTTAAATAAATAAATATAAAATATCATAATTTCAAGAGTCTCTGCTTCGTTTTGGACTAACAAAAAGCCATCTCAGTTGGAATTTATTTTTCTCTCTGTAAATGACAAACTGAACTTGCATTTCTGCCTCAGGCAGAGGAGTTTGTTTCATTATTGATGCCAGAGCAGTGTCTGACCTTTTACATGCTTATAGACACCATCCACTGAGCTTTAATTATTAATATCAGCCCAAATTCACTCTTTACTATCTGGAATGGTGAGAGGCCCAGCGTTCGTTTTGGTTATATTTGCGAAAATGTCTCTCATATACACAAAATGCCATTTGAGTCAAGGATATATGAGCAAAATGTTTTACGATGAATGTCCAGATATTGCAGGAGCTGGGCTATTACAGTTCAAGAACAACCCCCAAAAGTACACATAGGACAAACTGGCTTTAGTAGCATTCTCCAGTGACCTTGGGCAAATACATGCTTGAGACTTGTATCCATAATGTATATACTTTCCCTCAGGTGGCAGACACAAAGTTTAATTTCCTGCATATAGACTATATGCCTTTTTTCCATAACCTTACTTCATTTCTTCGACTGCAATACTACATACTTCTTCGACTGCATACTAATGGGGGCTAGTTGTCGTACAATAGTGAAACACCAACAACATGGGATGTTACCAGATACGTCCCATTCACCTACCAGTCTGTCCCAATCATGCAGACGTCATACTTGTATTTTCCCAAAAATGTTCACAGGGCATCAGGTTGAAACTACAAGAAGTGAGTGTGAATGAGCTCGCAGGACAAACAATGACCAAGAATATCTGGTGCTGCACAATGCATGTACATTGTTCCTGCACTGGTTCTTAGTAAACTGCCTGATCATGGTTGTGGTGGATTAAATTAGACTACTAGTTTGTTAATATTTTAGGAAACAGAACCATCTATATTTGTTGGAATATACAGCTGGCAGGTACAAACCAAAACAACCCTCTGCTAATAGACATCTATAGTGATGTAGCTGAGGTTGAGGAATGGTCAGAGCCAGAATTCATTACCGCTAGAGTCTTTTTATGGTTCACGGTGGTATGGTTCATTAAAAAAAAAATAAAATACACCAACTTTAGGTTTAAATCCAAATTCAGAAAACGCTGTTGGCATTGTGTTGCTCCCCTATACCAGAGCAGTCTTTTGAGCAACAAAGTGAAACCAGTGCAGTGTAATTGAAGGCCCCTTGCACTATCTGCCACTTTCTTGGCATGTTGACATCCTGTGTGATTACGAAGAAAACGCATCTGTCCTGTGAGATTTCCTTTTTGTATTACCCCCAAGCCCCACTGAACTCTTCACACTCGCAGAGTTATGGGTGTACCAACATCAGACAAATATCCAGACACATCCAGCAGATCTTGTCAAGATGTTAAACAGGGACTTTCCGACAGGGGACGATTTGTTCTTTTCCAATACCAGGTGATAGCAATGCACGAGATAAGCGTGTAAAGATTAGGGGCTACAGAGATGAGGTGGATGTAAGGAGAATTACACGAGGAGGAGTCAGGGCAGATGATATCAGTCTCCTTGACTTGTATGTCAGCGGATAACATAAGCTTGAGATGGCGGTTGAAGGACAAGTGGGATACAGGCATATAGATGGTTTGCAAAGATTCTATATCTATAGCCTATTTAACTGCAGAAAAGTTTGTATGGCTTAAAATGCAAAGTTTGTGTATGTTTAAAATGGGGGGGGGTGATTTGTGCATTTTTAAGTCACCCTTGCGAATCTAAACATCTAAAGGTATTAAAATATTAATAAAAAAAAATCAATGTTTTTCTGACTCATACTCCTAGATAATAATATGTATGTTACCCATCATTACACCAAAACTTGAGTCTTGCAAGATGATCTGACGCCTAATAGAGGCACCAGAGGTGAACCAGAGATATTGTACGAGTATATAGGACGAGTATATTCAACCCTGTTCTCCTAGTTCACCAAACACAAACTTAAATATGGCATCTCTGCTATACTAGACTAAAACTTAGTTATTTGGTCGGCCAACTTAGCTCTTCTTGTGAAACTTGTTACTAGTGTTGCTCATTTATGAACAAATTTATCATGGGGAAGCTGGGGCCAATCCCAGCTGTCTTCAGGTGAGAGGTGGGGTACACCCTGGGCAGGTCGCCAGTCTATCACAGGATACTACTATCAAGATACTACTATATTCAAGGTATTTGAACTTGCTAGGATGTTATTTTTTGCAGTGCAGTTTATTAGCTTGGAGAAACAGGTCACAAAGGACGCCTAGAATAATAAAACAAGATACACAGGGAAAACAACTAATAAAAGTAAAACTAATAGCAATAAAGCAAAATACACAGGAAGTTTAAAAATACAACCCCCGTGATTACTGCCTCCAGTCTCCACTCCACTAGGGATGAGCAGAGATTTTCAGATTCTCTCTTCTCAACTGGCACCAGAACATTGCAGGCTGTAATCCCCTGCCTGCTTGCTTTCACTGTGACATTCAGTGGTCATGGATGGCAGGATTTGAGCTGTGAAACTTTTGATTTTAGGCCAAAGTACCCAAAGCACTTTAACTTTGACCTTAACTCGGGGTGCAAATTTACTGGAAAGCATAGAAAGTAAAGATGAAAGTCACTGGGAGGGGAACAGTTTTGCGGCTGTAGACCTGCCCAGTAATAATAAAAATGAAAACTAACAGCATTTCTGCCAGAAAGATACACAGATATTGCAAATTCTGTATACCGCTACAGAGGGACATAGGGTACATTCACTATGTCTTACATTTACAGCATTTAGCAGCCACCATTATCCTAGAGTGACTTACAGAAGTGCTTTATAGTTTTTATGGTCCGTCAAAAACACGTCATGCTAGTTTATGAGATCAGGGAGTAAAAGTTCCGTCAAGCTAAAGCCCTGGGGTTAAGTGGGCTTCAGTGTGAAAAGAATCCAAGTATTCAAAGGATTCAAAAAGTTTGTCATATGTACAAAGTACAATAAAATTCTCGTGTTCTTTACCGACTAAACAATTCACAAACGAGTTAGTGCCAGAGTGCGGTAAGTACATTTTTTTAATCGAATATACGTAACGTACTTTTAGCAAAGTGACCATGAGTGAACATAAGAGTGTATGTATAAAGTATAGAATGTTTAGCAGTGCAATCGATTAATTAAGTGCTGTCTCAAAAGTTTGGTGAAGAGGTATATTGTCTCCTTCATTATGAATTTTTTCACTATAAGGTAAATGAGGGGAAATCAAAAAGTAAAAGCAAAATACATTAAATGGCTTTAATAGAAGTAACTGTGAGAAACTGAACACATCACTTTTCCCACATAGTCCCCATGCAAGATGACACATTTGTTGTATCGTTCAACTAGCTTCTGGATTCCCGCAGAGAAGTTTTTCGGCTGCTCCCGAAGCCAGGCGAGCACCACTTCCTTTACTTCATCAGAGGTGAATCTGTGACTATGCATCGCCTCCTTCAGTGAACCAAAGATGTGATAATTGTTCGGCACCAGAGGGGGATGTGGAAGATCTTCGAACCCGAGCCGTTGCACTGTCTCTACTGTCGCTGCTGCTGCTTGAAGACATGCATTGTCATGGTGCAGCAAGATTGTTTGGGACAACATTCCTCTTCTTTTGCTGAATATTGCAGGTTTAAGTTCATTTCACAGCAATGCACAGTAATTTGCACTGTTTGCAGATGTGCTTGAAAATGCACCAGAATAGGCCCCCTCATGTCCCAAAAGAGGGCTGACTTTTTTGAATTTATTTGAAAGATTGAGGTCTCCATGAGATGTTTTGTCTTTTGTTCTCAGGGTTATTGCATAATTTTTAAATTGCCTTTACGATTTGATTTTCCCTTATACTGTATAAGCAAAAAATGTATATAAATGTATGTAATATATAGTCTTTACTTTAAACGAAACATTATTGGATTTATTAACTCATTTGCCACATCAGTGCAATAATTAAAGATTTTTGTGTAGTGTTTCCTTGAACATATAATGCTAGCCATACATTTAACTTGGTGGATCAACCACCCTCTAGGGTCCTAGCCAGCTAGCATGTATACTATAAAGTACTATAGCCACTATCGGTAAAATATTCAACCAGACTCTTTCTTACATATTTATTAAGAGCTAGCTGAGTAGAATTATCTAGCCTATTCTAATTTTATTTTCAACACTTAGCAAAGGGTTGGTTAGGTAATTCTTCAAAGCTTGTTCACAAGCTGAATCATCTGACCGTCTGAATTTTGTAACCTTAAAGTATGCTTGCTTGTTTTCTACTCTGCCTTCCTTGTAAGGTATAGAAATCCTTCTAGACTAATGCCCATTTTCCTGGAAAAAAATTGCCACATAATGGGGCGAAGGCATGGCAGAAAAAACTGACGCAAAGGAGGTTGAATTTGAAGTCACTGAGCCAATCCAGCTTGCATTGGTGTCATAACCACTGGCCTAGGCTGTTCTCAAGCACAGATGCTTAGTGTTAAAGAAAAGAGCCTTGCTTGGTCCCATCGTGGGCTGCTTCCTGTCTGCCTCCTCTGGTGTTTATATATGGGTTAGTGTGGGGCTCACGCTCTACATCACGCCTTCATTTGCAGGAAGCACAGGATGGAGGGGCAGATCGATGGCTTGTAGAAGAAAAAAAACAACCCTGGTGTGCTTTCATTCAAGGCCACAGGTTGATGTGTTTGCTTGTTTTTCCTGTCCTGCTCCAGAAGTGACATAATTAGGCAGGAAAAGTTACAGAAGTAATGTTGTTGATCAGCTTGTTTTGCTTTACGGTTGCCACACAGTCATCCACACTGGGAGTTACCAGCTTCCAATCACGCAAACAGGCCACAGGAAATGAACCAATTCGGCCACAATGTGGGAGTCGAAAGTGGCTTCAGCGGAACTGTGGACAGCTTCATGAATCATAGGTCTGATGTACGTTTTTCTAAAAGAAAAGCAATCAATGAGAATCTGGATGCTGTTTGTTTTTTCCAGTTTATTGTCAGAACAGAACAGTTTTAGCCTCGTTGTAAACTCTGGCCTTTATTTGTTGCGGTTTGTTGAGAGGATTACTTTGCCGTTTCTTGATGTGAGTACCAGAATGTTTGACATGCATTTCTCAAGTCACTTGTTTTATGTGTTCACAAATCTGAACATTTTGCGTCAAAATTACAAACCGAATTCCAGAAAAGTTGGGACGTTCTTTAAATTTGAATAAAAATGAAAACTAAAAGACTTTCAAATCACATGAGCCAATATTTTATTCACAACAGAACATAGATAACATAACTGTTTAAGCTGAGAAATTTTACAATTTTATGCAAAAAATGAGCTCATTTCAAATTTGATGCTTGCTATAGGTCTCAAAATAGTTGGGACACGGGCGTGTTTACCATGGTGTAGCATCTCCTCTTCTTTTCAAAACAGTTTGAAGACGTTTGGGCATCGAGGTTCGGAGTTTCTGGAGTTTTGGTTTGGAATTTGGCCTCATTCTTGCCTGATATAGGTTTCCAGTTGCTAAAGAGTTAGTGGTCATCTTTGACCTATTTTTCATTTAATGATGTGCCAAGTGTTCTCTATAGGTGAAAGATCTGGACTGCAGGCAGCCAATTCAGCACCCGGACTGTTGTAATGGCTGCAGTATGTG
>JAQLOM010000008.1:7517017-7530083 GCA_030068315.1 Chrysichthys thysi | reverse complement strand
ATCATGTAGATTTAACAACACTGTCTTTTTAACATGTAGATTTAACAACACTGTCTTTTGAACACATTTATCTTTAATGTGTGAAAATTGCGCAAAAAGTGTTAAACGCTGGAAAATCTGACACGTAGAAAACTGTTCAACTGTCTTTTACAAACGGCGCCCCATACAAGGCACACAGCATAAGGCACAAGGCACGCTGTTGCACCTTCATGTGATTAAAGGGCAGTAAATACAAAAGAACTGCTTGGTTTCGTGATTTCGACTTGAGAGGGAGTTACACTAAGAGAGACAGAAAATGAGCATTTCCACTGTTTCAAAAAAACTTGGCTCGATGATGGATGAAGTGATTCCGTGCTAATGCACAGTAAACACTCAAACACAGAATAGTAATTGGGGTTAGTCTTCTGAACTGATCAGATCCTTTCCTGTTTAAGGTGTCACGTCAAATCATCTTTCCTGTGTGTGAACAGGGTAAAGTACCCTTTCTCTAATTTTAAATTTATTGTTAATTAGTTAATATACAGTCCAAGTACTTTGTTAAATCCATGACACTGACCTGACTAAATCACTGTTTTCAGCAGATAATCATCAACCTTAGTGTTATCACTAATGTTAGCTGGCTAGCTTGTTGCTAAACTATTCACTTTTGTCTGCTGTTGCTGCACTCCAGTATGAAGTATGTATGAAATTTTGAAGTTTTCTATGGTAGAACAGTACCAGTCATAACTCAGGCCTGTAGCTATAATTGTAATTGTAACGTTTGAGCTCTGTGTGCTCAGACAGAGCAAACAAAACACATGCTTTCACTGAGGCATCCATGTCGGATTTTCCACTTTGCACACAGAACATCCCAAGGCAGGGAATTACTTTATTGAAACTTGCAAATTACCATTTACAAGGCTGTTTTATAGAGTGGTTGTTTAATGTTCCGGTGGGTACAGAATCATCTACCTACCATCACAATTAATAGCATTTGTTGGGTGTTAAATTGGATAATTTGGGGTCAAAATCTTTCATTGTTCTCTCAGCCAAAAACAGTTAGCTGGTTTGACTATTCTATCTTTTTATGGTTCACACACTTGCACACATCACTGGATAGCACAGCAATGTACTATATATGAACAATTATATTGTAATACCTCACAAGCCTATTGCATGCCGATTGATGTTTCTTCCTATTTTTCCTCTGTTTCCCATTTTGAGGTTTCTCAATAAAGACTTGTCCACGCTCCATGATTTTAAGGATGATGTTTCTGAGTCACCAACGGATCACTGGCAAAAGCCCTTGAATGGACCCAAATGCATGTTTGATTGGCGATCAACAATTGCTATGTGCGGACAGTACAAAGACATGATCAAACAAACTTGCCAATTAGGCATAAAAAAAGAGAGCCAGTCACCAGAAAGCTTCAGCCAATGAGAGTGAGGACATGAGTCAACGGGAAGAGAAAGAGGACCACACCTCACCTAACCTCACCATAGCTCAAAGAGCAAACAAAAAACCCCAAAAAAATGACAGAGCATGTAGATTGTGTCATGTAGACTCTGAGCAAAATTTGAGCTTTCTGATATTTCAAATGCTTTGTGGTTTTGCAATGGTGCTGGAACCAAGCATATTGGCTTTCACCTTTCCATTGGAAATTTTCAGTGATGTGGGAGAGGGGCCCTGCTGCATGGGTAACGTCCACCCCAGCCAGTAGGGGCATGCCTTGCCACGGTCTGTTAACTTCACTGGTTGTGTGGTGTTTAGGTTGAAATCTGACCAGCGCATCAACGACTGTGCACCAACCAATAGCTATAGAAAGAACACTACTACCTTGAAGTTGGGCATTTGGAACATCAGGATAATGACACCAGATTTCTCCGATGACCTAGAAGATATAGAACAGCCTGCTGGGATGAACTGTACCACCTACCATGGAAACTGAGTGAATCGTGTCCCTCCAGCTAAATTCTTCATAGGAACAATCTGCCTAATCAGTAGCTATGTACTAACCCTGCCTTTCTCAGGGCAAAGGAAAAGTTTTACAATGATCCATCATTGAATGGATGAACTAAAATGGGCAATGGCTTCTGGAACTCTGCTGCCATCATGGTCTTTGCATCAGCAACACATTCTTCAACGTGAAGCCCCAGAACCAAGTCTCCCGGAAATACCCTTGGTCCAAGCACTGGCACCATGTTGACGAGATTCCATCAAGGTGCTCCAGTTTGTCCATTGTCAAGTTGACTCATAGCTACCAGTGTGATACTGAACACTTCTTGATGTGCAGCAAAATGCACTGCATGAAACTTGAGGGCACACCTTGCATCAATGAAAGCAAAACCCACAAACAGGGAAGGGTGGAGGATTTTGTGTGGGTGCTTGAAAGTTTCCCCCGGTCTGTCAAATGTAAATGTCAGTGAAAGCTGGGAACACTTTGGGGACACTGTCTATAATGCTGCAATGTTCGTCTTTGGCAAGAAGACTGAACGGGAAAGTAGACTCATTCAAGGGATAGAGCCACAAGATGAGGGATGCCAACATTGTCACACTGTCCAAAAACAAGGGTGATAGAAATGACTAATAACTATCGTGGTACCTCCCTCCTCAGTATCCTCAGAAAACTCTTTGCGAAGTCACCCTGAATAGGCTCGAAGTACTAGTGGAGAAAATCTACCCAGAATCTCAGTGCAGATTTCAAAACAGTTTTACCATCAACATGGCCTTCTCCCTCAGACGGCTGCAGGAGAAATCCAAAGAACAAAGGCGACCGCTCATCATAGCCTTTATAGATATTACGAAAGGTTTTTATCTGGTCCGCAGGGATTGCCTTTTCAATCCAGTGTAAACCCTTGGTGAAATAATAATTTGGGAAATGTTTAAATATAGCCTTCTTAACAAATCACTATATGGCATTACATTACAAATATTACTCCACATTTGCCAGTGGTAATTATTTGGAAACCAAACAAACAAACCCAAGTGAACCAGTATGATGTATTAGACACAGATTAAGCTCGAGCATATAAATATGAAAATCATACTGAGTTGCCAAACCAAAATTACTTCCTTTTAAAGCTGTTATTATTGTTCATGTATTCTACACTTGTGTGTGTTGGGAATTGGGATGAAGCCGAATATCTTAATTGTGAGCCCTCATAATGAAATCCGAGTGCCATTAACTCTCTTGAGTTGTTCTGTCATTAAGAGAAATGAAATATGACAACACTATTACACCCATAAAGTTAGACCAGTAATGCTCCATCATGATTATGTAGAGATTCATTGCCGAATATGCTTTTCCTCTACGGGGGGAAAAAATGCAAAATGACTGTACATTTCTGCCTTATTAATCCGTGGATCTGCAGTCATTACAATGCAATGAGCACATATCCCAATTCCCATATTAATATGTGTGTGTCCAACGTAATGCCTTATGAGGGTAAAGTTCACGAAGACTAATCTAAGTCAAAATTATAACAGGCTAATATGCATCTCCAATAACATGTTTTTCCAGGCAGATAGTCAGACTCCACGAGACACAGCCCTATTTTTAAAAATCAGCCCATTAACATTAAGCTGGAGTCCATATAATTATGCTAAAATAGACTGCCTCTTTTAGCTTCGAGAAGAATCCTCATCAGATTTATCGTAAGCTAACTCTATAATTATTTACTCCATTAGCTGTTAGTGGTCCACACAAAGTGCACTGGCTCGCAAAATTAAAATCCTTATCTGAATGTTCCAGAAACTTCACTGTATCCTCCTACTGAATGTATAAATTTAATGGGTTTTACTTTGTGCGGAATTTTTTTAAGACGTTACAATGTCAGGAATATACCTGCCCATAGTTGTATTTATTTGTATTGGGTAGTTTTGCTTTCTTGGTTGGACAAAATTCATACAAAAGAAATTTATTATGTATGCAGTTAAAACCCTGTATCATTTTGTTCACAGAAACAAATACCTGTGAAAAAATTCCCTGATTAAATGTCATAGTTCACAGATTAAACATCTGTCATGATTACTGCCATGAAGCATTTTTTTTGTCCTGAAACGTATCTTGACGTTAGTGCCCTTAAAGTCATCCAGCTACTTAAAACAACGATGGCCTACATTACATGCGTATGCATTTTGTCTGCTTTGTTGCGTTACAGCATAAGTGAGTGCTTTCTGATTGTAGCCAAGGGCAAAGCTTTTGTGTGCTCTCAAATCTGCCCTTTGGGATCATATGTGAGAGCTTTTAAATAAGACACACTGACGTAGTCCATTTGATGTCAGGCGGCTCCCCACCCACATTTCTAAAAGCATGTTTGATATCAGCAGCGGGTGTCCTTGAAAGATGCTACAAAGGAAGATGCACTTTACAGTGTGCATTTGAATTGAACTGGGGGGCAAGACAGAACAAGGCATGAAGGAATACTAATAAATGTAAAAGAAACTTCAAAAATAATAATAATGCAAATAAAAAGTGATTGAGGGAGCAAATGTTTCTCTCTTTATTTATGCAAAGCAAAAAAACAAAAACAAAAAAAAACAACAACCAGAATTTAGAGAGAAGAAAGGCTTTGGAATGACTGGTGTAGCCTCTATGACGAATGGCTGCGTTCACATTACAAGCCTTCAGATTTTTGCTTAGATTCTAACAATTAGCATTCATAATTACAAGTGATCTATATCTAACTGTAGTAGATACAGCTCAGTGCATGTGTATAAGAAAAATCCACATGAATTCTCATCTGCCTGTTCTTGGTAATGTCATATGAAGATAAATTGGATACGCAACTGATCTAGGAGCACATATGAACGCGACTCAAATCTGTTTCGAAACGATGGGATTTCTATGCGTGCTGAAAGCATCAGATCAATGTTGCTTTAAGGCGAAAAAATCAGCTTGGAGTCACTTCAGCCTGGTAATGTGAACATAGCCAAAATGATAACACGAACAATGAATATGTTCTAGAACATTAAATGTATCTATAAACAGATAAAAGCAACATGTAGTTCATTTATAAATGAAATGTTTGTCAAATTGCTGTGTTAAATGGAATACACTTTGGGCTGTGCTGTTACACATCGACTTCATGTATATGTTTTATAGACCCCCCCCCCCCAAAAAAAAAAACAAAACAGCACATTACATTTCAAGAAAAGAACTAAATTGCATTTCTGACCTGTATGAAAAACCAATTTCATGTATTTATGAGAAATATTTTCAAATGCAATATATCTTATCTTAAAAATTCTTGGTTTCATGGTAAAAAGGAAACAGTCAACATATTTTTACTATTTAACAAATATGGCACTATCACATGTGAGTATGTAACAGGAAGACTGACTGCAGAAGTTGCAAGTTTAGACATTTGCTTTTTGATTAAGGTTAAAATTCTATCAAATTATTCCTATTTTATTCCTGCTAGAATTTAAGCGTCACTCAAATAATTAAATATTATCTGCTTAGTAGAAACACCTAGAAGGTGCGGCTTAGACACATCATCAGTGATGAACCCAGGGTCATAGGGTGTTTCGGGTCTCAGATCATCAGACACCCTGGTTATTGATCAGACCCCAGCTTGTGTCCAAGCAGCGTGCTACTCCGAGCGCCCCCCTTGATCCACAACCACCTGGAAGCTTTTTCTGCTGCTTCGCTAATGTTTCTGGTGGCTTTCCTCTCAAGCAACCCTCTTATCCCAAGGAGCCTGAGTGCTCGGTGCAGAGACTGCCCTGGAAACCCCCTGCAGCCCACCTCGATCAGCTCGCAGCGGGCCCTCCAACCATTGGCTCTGCAGGCCTCAACCAGCTCAAGATATTTGGCCCTCTTTCGTTCATGGGCCTCCTCTATCCGATCTTCCCAAGGGACTGTGAGTTCCAACAGCACCACCCTTCTTGAATACTCTGATATCAAGATCAAATCTGGCCTGAGAGATGAGCTTGCAATGTGCTCTGGAAACTTAAGCTGCTTCTGAAGGTCCACTTTCAGCTGCCAGTCACGAGCCGATACTAGTAGCCCAGTTGTGACCCTGCGCTCTGCTAGCCGTTTCCCCCCTGCCCTGATGAAGGCAATGCTGTGCCTTACCGGGGCCTGGTGTTTGCTTTGCTGGATTCCAGTGCAGATGGTGTCAGCTACTACCTTTAGCACTTGATCGTGGCGCCATGTGTACCTTGCCTCTCCCAGGGATTTAGGGCGGCAGTTTAGAATATGTTCCAACGAGCCTCTTGCCGGGCACAGCGGACATACAGGTGTTTCTACTAGGCCCCAAGCAATGCAGGTTGGATGGGCTTGGGAGTACATCATACACTGCCTGGATCAGAAACTTGAGTCTTGCTTGTTCTGCCTTCCAAAGTTCTGTCCTGGTGACCTTCCGAGCAGATGCATGGTCCCAGTTTGTCCAGGCCCCTTGCTGGCGCATGGCCACTGTCCTGCCACGGCGTTCCTCCTCCACCTCTGCTCAGATTTCACCATGAATCAACTGACGTTTCTCTCTCCCCTGAGCTTCATCAAAGTGTGGTCTTATTTAATTCATTTACACAAAATTTTAGCCATTAAGGAAATTATTCTGTTCAGAACAAATTGCATCCTTTTGCAGAGGCGCTATTATTATTATTTTTCTATTATTGCTAAATTTAGAGGCATGTAAGAACATAATGTTGTACAAGACAACATTCTGACACAGTCTAAATGCAGTCTGAATTACTGTAACACCTTATAGTCCCAATCCAAACTCCAGAATTAGTGCTCCTTTTTTTGTATTGTATTGTATTTATTTATTTATTTATTTTTAAATAGGGTATATAGGGTAATATTAAACAACTGAATATACAGAACGCAAAAACGTAGGCATATATATTTAAATATTCCATCATTTTACTGACTTTTTAAAAACAGTATTTGGCTTTCAGGGATTGTTGACTGATTTCATCAGAGGCCTTGCGGTGTAAAGCGCACATGGTTGAAGACAACTTACACAATACACTGCTGCAAAGTCCCATTTCTCAACCCATCTACAAGCTGAATCCAATTATTTATTTATTTATGTATTTATTTATTTATTTATTTTATAATTTTTGCGTTTTACACACATGACAATGCTTTATTTTGGTTCACAACATTAAATGTCATTTTAAATTACGATGGAACAGTGCATGCATGCAGAAATCAATTCTCAAGGTTAATAGGAACTTAACACATGAGTGCATATTTTCTAGTTCTTATATAAGATTCCTCTTTGTCAGGTTTGCCTCTTGTAATACAAAACAAAGTTATTCATTTTGAAGAAATTAAAAATAGAAATGGAATCTTGCACTCAGTTAGAGTGTTTTAGACTATTAAAAGCTAACTGTAGCCTTTTCAAATGGTCTTTTAAAAGTAATTTATGACAAACACCTAAATCCAGTGTTACGGTTTAGACCACCAGAATGGGATGAAAAGGGGGGTCTACGCCGTTAGCCTGAGGGACTGGGGTTTATAGGGGAACCAACATGCAGAACACGAAAAGTGACACCGCCGGGGGATCTCGGGAAACCCGACACGCTAATTGCACAGTGTGAGCCTTGAACTGGGAATCTGATGTGCTCTGGCTAACAGTGTCAAGCAAAGATTCTAAAGTGCTATGCGCAAGATAGATTACTGGCCAGAGAATACGTTGATAATTAAGAAGTACGGAAGTTCGACACTATGGGCGCCATTTTAGTAAGCCGGCCTTTCGTCACAGAGGCCGGATACCTAGGAAACATGCGGCATTTTTCTGAAATCATCTTGTTGTTTCTTGTTTTGATGTATTAGCTTGTTTGCATTATGAGAACTTATGACATCCTGTGTTAAGATGACATCAATAGATTATTTGAATGGATTGTTTGATTTTTTTCTCAATAATTGTAGCCCAATTGTTCAACCACACTGCAAAATTAGCTCCATTTGATTTAAGCCTCGGATGTCGATTAACATCGTGGATTGCATTTGAATTCAGACATGGATTTGTTATCTCAGATAGTACTGACAACAATTAACCTCCTCATGACTGCTTGAATAACTTTGGACAGTTTAGCGTATGTTTTCCAAGAGGTGGCGCTAGCCGTTGTTTGCTGAAAGAGATAGTTTACGGTGGGCTTACCAAAATGGCGTCCACAGTGGTACTTCTGCCCATTGCGTAAGTGATCCATCTTGCTTCACTGTTGAATCTTTGGGGTCAAGTGATGGAGCTATTACTCAGGTGGGGTGTGAGTGTGTGCCGGGGTGCGTATGACCAGTCAGGTGGGAAAACCTAGCTATGACGGACGAGCCCACAACCGAGGAGTGCGCACACACACTCCGACATGTATCCAATCACCCGTCTGGGAGGGGCGGATGAGCCACTAATCTGCCCCTTCCTCGACTTGACTCAACTTTTCTTAACTTATTTTGCTCCTTTGCTTTCCTTAACTTCTCTTTACTTCTTTTAACTTTACTTCACTTAGCTTTTGGAGCCTGGCTCTCATAAATACACCTATATATACCTACCAACCTCTCTCAGCGGCGCAACACAATGTAATGCCGTGTCTCAAGACCTCTTATAAAGGGTTCGAGTCATGTGTGGCGCATTGGCATTGATTGTGCCTACGTGACCGTGACCTCGCCTCCGAGCCCATATTAGGGCCGCGGTTATGCCCGAGAAGCCGCCCGCGAGGTTACATCCAGAAAGTCAATCTTTGAAACCAAATATTTTTAGAATTAAAAAGAATATACTGTATAATCATGAATAGCACAGAAATAAAATACACAATTTATTGTCATGTATACAGTACAGCACAGTAAAATACATAATTTTACATACATTTTCTTTGCATATCCCAGCAGCTTGTTAGTAAGTTTGGGTCAAAGCACAGGGTCAGCCATGACATGGCACCCGCGGAGCAGATAGAGTTAAAGGCCTTGCACAAGAGCTGTACAGTGGCAGTTTGGCAGTGCTGGGGTTGAACCCCAAACCACCTGATCAGTAAAAAAAGAGTGACATTCAAAAGAAAATCCTGTATATTATGTATCTTGTAAGCTTAAGATTTAAATTAAAATATAGTGATAAAAGAAAACAGCAAATACATCATTTGTTGTTAGTTCCGTCAATCAGTTCATTCTTTCTATCTCTAAAATATGCATGTGAACGCAACTGTATGTCATTATGTGGCTGCATCAAGGGTCAGAAATGTATCAGAAACTGCAATCTTATGACTTGTGTTTACACAAGAGTTATGATTAGTAAAAGCAAGTCTTGATAGATGAATAATTCTATTATCATCATCATTACGACTAATTGAGCTGTTCTTCCAACAGCATTCTTACACTCTAAACCAGAACCATTCAGGAGTTGAAATCAAGTCCATCAAATCAAACCTGAATAACAAACAAGCGAACAAACAGCATTCTCTAAGGAGCAAAACATTAAGAGTTGCTTACTCTTCCCAGAATCCAATGCACTGTTTGTGTTTTGAAAAGAACGGGACCTCTACCCGAGCTTTCTGTGCAGCAAAATCTTTGCAAATTCACTGTTAATTGAACCCTTTGAAACTCTTCTCAAATGTTTTCTTCATCTACTGCAGTATATGGAAGCTTTAAACAAAATGCTTTTCCCCCCTTCCTTTGCAGCTGCTTACATTACAAGGGAACAACGATACAAAAACAGAATGAAGCCGTCAAAAGAATTTAAAATACAGACAATTCGGCAAAATATAATACAAGTTATATACGTATACAATATAATATACAAGTTCCTGTTACGATTCAAGGTCTATGGCCTAGGATGTTGCAGAATATTGATTATTGATGGCATTGAAAATAACGACTCACTACTTGGCGCAGAGGATTCTGGGAAGGGTGAGCTGGCCCTTTTTTATCCAGCTTTAGAGAAGGATGGATTTGCAGCTTTGCATTGGAACAATGAATGCAAATATCTAGATGTGGACAATTTTCTAAATCTGTGTTATGAAACCTCCTATGTCACAAAAAGAATGAAGAATAATGGTGCTGGCTATAAGGCAATTAATTAAGCTTTACTGCCACTGATATAATGATTATACTTGTAAAGTAATTCTTGGGGTTATTTACCAGATAAATCATCTCACTTCAGGTGAGATGACAGATCTTGCCCCTGGTTGAGGTGTTTAATTATCTTGGCCTCTCATTCACAAATTATGGAAAAAGACAGCGTGAGACAGACAAATGGATCGTGTCAGCAGCAGCAGTGTTAGTCACTGTACAGCTCCATGGCGGTGGTGAAGCTGGAACTTCAATTGGAGTTCTTTTATTAACCTGTCAATCTACGTCCCCACTTATGGTCACACCCTCTGAGTAGTGACTAAAAGAACTGTCCTCAGTACAGACAGTGGAAATTAAGTTTCTACACAAACTAAGGAGCTTTGCAGTTCTCAGAGTAGAGGCACTTCTGCTTCGAGGAGTCCGTTAGTTGGCCGGTCTAACTGGACAGTCACCCTGGGACTGACCAGGATCAGCTTGGAGGTAATATATCTCACAATTTAGGATATAATATCACAATATGTGGAGCCTTAAACATGTGACCTCTTGCCACCTCAATACCCAACGGAAAAAGTGGAAATGAATGAATGCATGTCTTCATTTAATAGAACGGTAAAATCTTGCTTAATCCAATTTCCCAAAACCACTGTATTCGTAATATTTTTTTTAAAAAAACACCTGCCAAAATGTAAGATAAAACATAGATACATATGCTTTCTAAAGATGTTTTGTAGCACTTTGAGATTCTCTTTTGAAAATGTACGGTAAAGTGCGCTACAGTATAAATAAAATGTATATTATTACATAATAACATGTCTTAGAGTTTGTCCTGAATGTCCTGTCTACATATGTAGTATACAAACATATTTGTAAAAACTTTTACAATTAACATGAACTTGTGAACAGTTTTATTTTTGTAGTGAGAATTGAGGGCGTTTCTGTCATTTACTGCAGGCTGCAAAGACAATGCATACAATCTCTTAGAAATTTTAAATCTTTAGATCTTACTACACTTTATGATTTTTTTTTGTTGTTGCAGAATTGCTCAGCACTCTTTTACAAACGATTTATGCTAACGTGTTTTGAAGCTCTGGTATTGGCGTCATTCAAATAAAGGGTTACAGTGTACCGGTATTTTAAAAGTTGTGTTCACTGTGAAATTACTAAACGTTGCTTTCATTCCTTTTGTCAACTTCCATCACTACTTTGTCCCCAATTTTAGTGTATCCAGAGGCTATCCTAGGAACACTGAGGGCATGAGGTGGGAATGCGTGCTAGGTGGAAGACAGATACAGAAATATGAATTCAAATGCATAGCATGGAGATGACCTGGTGACTGTTGTGAGATTTTCTCCTCTCAGGTTGATGCTCATTTAAGAAACCTGATATTTGGATCAGCTCATTCTTAAAGTAAGCAGCACTTTAAAAACCATTTTCACTTCACAAACAGGGAGCAAAATGTTGCCTGTGTCAGCTGTTTCTCTTGTAGTCACAGTTTAGAAAACATTATAATAATTTGCTGGTATAATGCTAATGACTAAATTTTCCTCCTTGCTACGGGGATAGCAAACACCTGCAATGTTTTCTTTCGGAAAAAAAAGAGGATGTGGTCGAACTGAATTATTTGTTTAATGTGGAGGATAGAGCCCATTCATCGCAAGTGCTACTGATAAATTTTCCTTGAATTGTCCTTGACAGTGTCATCATGAATAAGTGTCAGCTTTAATGAATTTCCTCTCTTTCCACATGCAACTTCATTCTTCTGCTTGTTAGAAGCCAGAAAGCAACAAAGCTTTGATTTTGCAAAATGTGTGTGCGAGCTTTAGTTTACACAACTAGAGGACATAAATACTATCCATTTACCGCTGAACAAATAATGATATTTTGATTCTGAAGTTGACCTTTGTCCAAATTTTTAGAGTATTGTTTACATTTTCTATGGTAAATATAGTAAATATTATTTTAGTAACATGTGTTTTTGGTAATTCATAGACTTATGGGTCTTTTTATTATTTGAAATCTGTCACAGCCTGCAGCTGGTTAAGGCTGATAGGAAATGAAGCATGTGCTGTCACTCCATTAGATATGTTATTTGTGATAATGACACATACGACACTGTGTTTTGACAATGTGCCCATCGTAAGCTTCTGATCTGTAGTCTAATCTTCTCATCAGTGTTCATCAGCATGCATGCTCATTCTTGCAGAAAAAGACAATTTAGGCTTTGAAACAACTTATACAACACTTCTATCAGTTACCACAAGAATTATGTACAAGTTAATAATTTTTCTGTTGGCGCTGATTTTTTTTTTTTACTTTATATCTTAAAAATACAGTGTTTAATGTTTCACATTGCTAATCAAAACTGCTGTACATTTACACTGCATAATTGCAAATTGCATAGAAATGTCCACCTTTAATGACTTGAATATTCATTTACATAAATACCATATGATCTTCAGTGGTGTCCAGGATTATTTTTCTTCTTTCTACTTCTGAGTTGAATTATTTAGTCATTTGTATTGTGGTTTATTTTCACTTTAATGGTTTACTGTGTAGCAGGGCGGCCGCTACGGCGTTAAACAGAAATCTCTCTAATCTCGCCCCAGCCAATAAGGAGGGGAGGCCCGAAGGGCCTAGACCGACTACGTCAGCCCGGGATCTCACCCAGGGCAAAAGTAAAGAACTAGTTCGGGTTTAGCAAGACAGGGAAACCTCTTTGAACTAAGGCCACGCAGATTCATTTTCACGCACGAGTCAAAGGGGCATGCTCCACAGGGGATCACATTTATTAAAAACACACAGGGCAAACAGATACAGGCTGACCCCACGTACACGCAAACCACCCCAGGCGGTCACACCCGTCGTTACACACGTCCCCCACCCGGCAGACGCACCCGGTTCTCTACACAATAATTAGAAGAAATCAGAGCAAAATAAAGAAAAAGACCCAACATGATAAATACACAGCAACACAATCACTGAGTTTCTCCGTAGGCTAGGTACACCACCGGCTAGCCGGCAATCGCCCACACGAGCACCACAGCTCGCGGCACACACAACCGGACCAAAACCCACAA
>JAQLOM010000008.1:7485010-7499759 GCA_030068315.1 Chrysichthys thysi | reverse complement strand
ACTATGACATGAATTTGATTAATCATGACACTTTACAGCAATGCCTTTTGTTATACACTTGATATGTCATGTCGATTATAACTAGTTTGTTTTTGGACTCAGTCTCGGTCTTTGTCTCGGTCTCGGTCTTGCCTTAGTGTCATGGTCTTGGTCTTGTCTTGGTCTTGATACCCTCCAGTCTCGGCAGTGTCTCGGTCTTGATACCCTCCGGTCTCGACAATGTCTTGGTCTCGGTCTAGTTGGTCTCGACTACAACACTAATACAGAGAAAAACAACCATTCACACCAATTTAGAGTAGCCAGTTGACCTAACCCACCTGTATTTGGGCTGTGGGAGGAAACCAGTGCTCTCAGAGCAAACCCACATACTGCCCTACAAAGGCAAAAGACCTTAACTTGTTTGTTATGTAACTTGGTGTAATGACGTTGTGCATTTGTAGGGCAGCATAGGCATGGGGAGAACATATAAGGTCAGTCACTCAGCAGATTTGAACTCTGAACCTTCTAGCTGTGATGTGACAGTGCTAATCACTGCACCGCCATGCCATCCGGCCACTTTCATGCAAACTAAAAAGAAAAATGATGGATTTCTGTGGAAGAAAGGTGCACAATGGCACCCTGAAAAAATAGCAGCAATAATTAAATAAGGTGCCTAAAAATTCTTCTCCCTAACAGAAAGATTCACTGAAAGGAAGAATGGGTCACTAACATCAAACACACTATCTGTAATGGCTTGATAATGTAAAAAATGACAGCATTATGTGATTATCTGAGATGTGATTTGTGACTCATATTTAAGAGTTCTCTCTATAATGGACTTGAGATGTGAGCGGAAACATTCATCCTAATGAATGACCATCAGAGATGTGCAGTACTGTATTGTTACACTGATTTCTTTTGGAGCTCTAAATGCACTTTGAAGTGTGTTCATGGCAGCATCTAGATCTGCACATTAGAGCAATGAAGATCCTAATGGCCATGTAGAACAAGTACTACAGTCATGTATTAATTTGTTGTTGCTTTTCCTTGCATTGTAAAAAAAAAAAAAAAAAAAGGATGAAAGGGTCGCCTGTTGACTCTCTGTGTTTGCCTGTACAATTTCAGAGGAAGCAAGAAAAAAATGGTCAGGTATCTATATTCATGCACTGCCGAGATCATAAAGAAAAATTATCCTAAATATAGAGAATGTTTCTATACCAGTCTTCCATTGCACATAGTCTGCTTGGCACTGCCAGGATACAGTTTACATGAGCTAAGATTGTAATAATCTAATTTAAATGATCTAATCTCAATAATGCATCAAATCTTAAAGATTTAATTTCACTCGCTCCTATGAATTCAAGCACAGTCTTACTGTTTCTTCATGTACAAGTAGAGCTACAACAGGAGTAAGCCTAATCCGATCAATTTTTTATTTTATTTTATTTATTTATTTTTTTTTGTGAGCAGAGATGAGCGATTTTAATCCTTTTTGTGGCTTGCAGGATAAGGGCATCAATAACAAATACTGTGATAGCAGATACGTTTTTTGGTGAGCAGCTGGATAAAAGTTGCGGAGGGCATGACCCTTCTGAATGGGGAAAGCATTTAAAGAAAGATAAACCTATATAAAAGCAACGGTGAGGCCAAATAGTTGGAAGGTTCTGGAGAAAATACTTTTTACTCTGGATGCATGTGCTGTGTCTGGATTCTCATAGCGATTTGAAAATTTTCAAGGTAAAGGGTTCGTGTTACTTCATCAGATCTGCTTCTGAGAAACAAACTTCTGAACGCACTGAGCATTAACAGTCTTTCAGGACTGTAGGAAAAGGAAAATAATATGGTTGTGCCGATCGATACGAGGACCTTGACATTTTTGCTGCAGCTACAGCTGACGAACATTATACAGAATAAAATTGAACTATTTTAATGACTAAGTAACGTAGATAAGCAGACTTGCTACAACTTACATTTTCTCTTGTATGCACATTTGAGTAGAAATTGTATGCTGACATGCTGTCGGAGCTCCTACCAGGTGGTTGGCAGAACTGGGGTTTGAACTTCCGAACAATTGCCTAAAGCCTTAAACAATGAGCTACCACTTCCCCATTTAACTTCCTCCCACATTCCAGTATGCGGTTTTGCTCCTTAAAATTGCCCTTAGGTGTGAACAAACCTGAGTGTTGATTTCACATACACCGGCAACTCATCTAGATTGTATTCCTGTCTTATGCCCAGTGTTCCTGTGCTAGACTTTAGGTTCGGTATGTTCCAGGGATATACTTTGGATCCACTATGATTCTGAGTATGATCAATTGAGATAAATGCGTGACCCCACTAGTGAATTTATCTCGACAATAAGAAATGGTGGAAGCCAGATTGAAATGATTTTTTAATGACTGCAGACTATGAATTGCAAATAAATGTTCAAAACGAAAGAAATGGAACAAGCTATACATAGAAACAATAGACAACTTCATAACACTGCAAGAAGCATCACTACAAGTAAACAACAAAAGCAACTAAACCTAATATGATTTAATAAAAATGGATTTCCCAAGACTGAAAAATGTGGCAGCAAATCACACACCCTGTCACACTCCATCACGTTTAGTAACACACCCCGTTTCCTTAGACATCTGCATCCACAACCTGGCCTAAGCAGATCACAAAGCTGACAAACGCAAATAAAATCTGTCATGCCAAATAATGTTTACTAAACAAGTCCCTTTAGTGCTCTGAGGAATTACATTTTCATGCCATTATGGATTCCTCTTCAGCCTCTTATTTCCAAAAGGCAAGAAACAATCAGGCAAACACTGGTGTGCACTAACAGTCTGTTCACTGGGTATACAATTAAAATAGGCTGCATCTAGCAGAGTACAGGGTTATTCTGTTTGTACCAGGAGGGGAACCCTTAAAGCTTGAACTTTTAATCATCCAACCTTTGATTATTCACATCATGAAGTACCCTGAGAGGGAGAGTATTGTCAAAATAGAGGATCAAGGCATGTCCAAACTACTGGCGTTGAGAGACATGATTGGTGAACTGGTGCTGAGGGAGTAGCAGGGTAGAGTGAGAGAAGTGAGAAGTTAAACAAGGATATGGAAGAACAAAAGACACTCAGAAGGGCAAAAGAAGTTGGAAAGTTAACAGTTGTCTACTGTAGGAAATATCAGATGTTCAGTGACAGCCTTAGTCAGTAGGAAACGTGAAAGCTTCATAAAGCACCTCTTAGAACTAAAACACAAGGTACTTTTTTCCAACCCAAAAGTAAGAACTAGGGCTTAAAATGACCTTGTTTTTGTTCAAAGTATGTTGTTAACACACCATACTCACTGACAATATCAAAACTGACATACAACCACTTTTATTGCTTTTTTTTATTACTTCAACCCCAGATGAACTCCTGTTAGAACAGTCGAATAGTGCAACTGAGACGGAGGGAAAAAAGTAAAAAGTAAACTCATGCCCTCCCAGTCAAATGTAGCCCTACAAATTATTCAGCCTGAGGAAATACAAGACTGCTAATGTTCTGCCAAAGAGGCCACAACAAAAGTATCCTCTGACATGCTTAAAAAGTTAAACGAATTAAGAGTAAGTTTAGCTTTGCTAAGCAGTTTTGGTGTAAACATAACAACAGATTAAATGTTAAAGCAGAAAAGGATACTGGAACAGCTCATCTACATCCCACAGCCCTACACGCTGCCATGTACAGAGAACCAGAGAAAGGTCCTATGTCTACCACAGCAGAACCGCTCTGTTTAAAATAGCTCCAGCCGAACCCAGGCTTCCATGCACGTGCAACTTCCATGTGAGTCAGGCCTACTGTTCAGTGCCTCTGTTCATCCTTCAAAACAATTCTTTGCTTGCCAGCATGGTGGGTGTGATGAAAGTTGCACACATTGCTATAGCTGCAGAAGTGGAGAACACTTCCAAGCTGGTTGTAGGTTCAGTTTGAATCAGACATCTAGGGAATCAGACATTGATTGAAGCTCAATCAAATAGGTTAACTGCACGAGAGAGAGGTGTTGACAATATCTAGAAAGCATTCTAAGGAATTACCAAATTTTTGTATTATCAACAAGGAAAGTAAGGGTACATATCAAATGCAGTGATGAGAGATCAGTTAGAACTAACTCACCTGACTGTCGGATGCTGACAACAGCAAATGAAATGACCATACCTGGAATGAATAGAGACTTCTTTCAGCCTTGTATCTAACACAGACCACATGAACAAGCTCACCATTATTAGCTCATAGCAGTTGGTGCTGGGCAGATATGTAAGTATGTAGTACAAACAAAGAAAACAGGGAAAATGATTCCCAACTGTGTGCAATTTAAGTTTTGCATTTGCTCCTCAGCCACCCTGAGATAACACCATCATAATTTTTGAAAGAAAATCCAGATCACTGGTGGCTAGAAAGGTTATAATTGATCGACAATCTAGGTAATGTTAGCAAAGGAATCATCCCAGTTATCAAGATTGGAAATGCCAACTCTACAGAATGAGACTTTGCACAGTCAGGTGGCACAATGATAGGCACAGTGCATCCTCTACTGACTGTATTAGACTGGCATACTACTGAAAAAGCTGTAACAGCTGCTGCAATGAGCCAAGCTGAAGTGAATTGTTCAAGCTGAAGCCACCCAAATGGTGGGATCAATCTGTATGACCTGCTGAGTGACATCAAGAGAAACTTAGTGAGAAAGATGTTTAAAGAGGAATGTCATTCCTTCTCATGCAAGACAGAGATATCAGATGTATAGCAAATTGACAGCATACCACTTTAATATCTGAGGCAGGTCAAAAATACATGCTAAATTTGCTGTATCAAAGGATGAAGGGATCCCTCCATTATCTAATTACAGCTGATCATAAAGTCAAACTATTCTACTTCTCCCATGTTGTAGGCGTGTAAAGAATGTTGGCACACTGCGTTTATGTATCGACCGCAAAAACCTAACGTGAAGAGCCAACCAGACCACCAGCCTATCCCATGGGTTCAAGAACTGGTGTAGCATCATTCCAGTGCTGCATGGAAACGTGCATGGAGGGGTGACGATATGACATCTGCGTTCCATATGTAGATGATATCGTGGTCATCAGAAAAACGTCTGAAGCTCAGGTGATCGTGAATGTGCATAAAGTCCTGCAATGACTTAATCAGAATGAAATGAAACTCAAACCCAGTAAATGTGACTTATTCAAGTCTGAGATATGCTTTCTACGGAGTATAGCCTCTGTAGTAGATAGTCAAGATGATCATACTGATTTTGAAGCTGTAAGGGTACTGGAAAATGTCAGACTGCAAACCGTTGTACAACTCAGGAAAGTGACATGGTATGGACAATTCATCAAAGATTTCTTCATGAATAGGAAGTTCCCTTTATGATTTCCTCAGGGCAGACACTGCATCAAGGACCACCCCTCAGAATCCCATGGGAAATGGGTGGAATGTATGAACAGGACAGATGTTTTCAAGTTTGAGGTCTTTATTTATCAGATACAGAGTGTCGCACCAGAGTAGGTAAAGGTTCCTACCCTCTCCACTGGAGCTCCGTTGACAGAGAGGGGGCTGTATTTCATCATCTGTGTCCTGCTGAAATCTACAACCAGCTCCTTTGCCTTTTTGACATTCAGAGGGAGGTTGTTGTTTCAACAACATGCTGATAGGTTGAAGACCCATACTGAGGCACTGAAATCAAACTGGAAGGAACACTTGAACAAGCTGGGTATATGCCAATAATTTCACACATGGTGTAGTTAAATGCACTCTTCTGCCTTCTTCATGGGAGTGCACTCAAGGTTCTGGTCGATATCTTATTTGGATTGGAGCTTCAAGATTGTTTACAAACCTGGAAACAAAGTATGGAAGAAGCTTGTGCCATTGAAACAAAGTGTGTCTACAAAGCAACTGAAAAAGGTAAAAAGTGTTATGATACAAAGGTCAGGAGCCTAGTACTACAACCTGGAGAACGCATTCTGGTGAAATATCTCTCACCATAGAACGACCTGGCACTACTGGGAGAAAGGACCCAATGGGGTCAGAGCCATAAGTAAGGCCATAATATCAGCTCCCTTGAGACTCTAACAGGCCAAATTTCTACTCATGAAAAGAAACGAGAAAAGAGGCCAAAGCTTGCACTTCAGACTTTGGAAGTGAAAACAGGTAGTGAGGGTGAGGGTAACTACATTTATGTGTTTCCTCAGTGGTACACAAGACAAAAGGAGAGATATGCTCAAACAGAAGCAAGGGTTGAGCTTCATGCCCAGGAAGAGGAACAAGAGAATGAAGTGCCAAGGCAGAAAACACTTCCAGTATCTGATGAGGATAATCAAGAGCCTGCTGAAAGCCCATCTGTTGATCAAAGCGAACTGCCTGCAACAAGTGTTGATGCTGAGTTAACAAACCCAGTGTGCCTACCAGCACATAGAGACAGACATCCACCAAGGCCACGACTGTATGATCAGTTAGGAATTCCCACATGTGCTACACTGCTGAGCAAACCTGTAATAGCCAGCCAATTTTCCAACCAGCACGTTGAATATTTTTATAATTATTATCATGAACAATTCAGAGATTCTTGACTGTATAAAGACTGTGCCTTTAAGCATTGAGGGGACATGGCCATGTTACAATATACTATACAGTGGACCCTCAACTCCGAACTTAATTCATTCTGAGCCTCTATTTGTGACCCGAATCAATTTTTCCCATTGACATTAATGCAAATACAATTAATGTGTTTCAGGCCTCAAAACATGTTTTTTAAAGTTTATTACGGGGTTTATGTGTAGCAATGAAACAAAGAATAAAATGAAAATATCCTGAATTATAGAAAGGGAAAAAAATGAAATAAACAGATGATTGTAATGGACGCTACCTTTGCGGTGGATATGTAGCTGCTGATGGTGGAGGTGGACAGTGGCCGAGGAATATGATGGCGGTTCTCATGTTTTGCGATTATTTCTTTCTTTATTTTGACTGTTATACACTTAGGCTTCTTACTCTCACTACCATTTCCACTTTTCACTTTCTTGGGACCCGTAATGAAGGCTTATAGTGCAAAAATACAGAGAAACACAACAAAAAAAATGCATTGAACACGTTCACACCACGAGTGCTTTACAGGAACTTAAGGTTTGTTCCATGAAGCGTGGGTTGGCTGTATGTACATCAGACAAGGATTTGTTCGTCGGTCGGTACAAAATCTGTTTGGGAATTTAGTTCCTACGTCGATTTGTTCACCATCCAATGTGCTCATAAGCTGAGGGTCCACTGTATGTGTATAACCTGTTATGACATATATATATATATATGTTACTGATTCAGTTCAGTTTAAGCCACTTTCTATTGTGCATTGTGTATCAGTTCTGGTGATTAGAAATACTGCAGGACACACATGCACAGTGATCACATTTCATACAGGCTACAACGTGCTAAAACACATATCCATTGTCCTAATCCCAAAACACAGACACATATCCAACGTCACCAAAAGACTTATAAGACATAAATGATATGAGGCGCAATGAGTGAGTGAATGAATGAATGAATGGATGGATGAACATAATGAAAACAGAGTAGTGAAAACAACCGCAGGCAAACAGGCATAGCAGCTTCTATAAAATGACTATGTACTATAGTAGGTGACTATAAAGTCGCTTCGAGTACTTTCATAATTAATGATAGTTGTCTGTCAGAGTGTCACTTTCACTATGAGCAAGGCTGGCATCTTTCCACAGCTTTCTTGCTCTAAATGGTCTGGAACTAACATTCAATTAAGATAGCCAAATTAGTGTCTGCTTTAATTAGCAGTTCTATTTCAGCATCAAGGGAATGATAGTGAGTGAAGCAGTTTTTTCTCTCTCGCTCTTCCACTGGGTAAATTAATCATTACTTTACAAATAAATGCCTAATTCAGGAAGAAAATAAACGAAAGAGATGATAATATCAACAAAATTAAAGTGAATGGGATACTTGGAAACGAGGCGTAAATTTACGAGCGTTAGCACCAAGGGAGCGCAAATTACCTTGGCTATATTAGATAGGATTCATTTCCTTATTTGACTTTGATCGAAGGAAACTCAGACAACATTCCCAGATTATAATGATAATGTGCAATGAATTGAACGTACCTGTACGTTCACCTTCCACTTTAATAGGAACACCTGTAAACTTGCATATTCGTGCAGTTAGGCAATCAATTGATCGTCTGGCGGCAGCAGTACAATACATAAAATCATGCAGATGCACATCAAGAACTTTGGTTAATGTTCACATTAAACATCAGAATATATGGAAAGTGGAATTTCTTTGACTTTATCACTGGCATGGTTGTTGAAACCATGAAACTTGTTTTCTAGCAAAATATCCAGACATGTGTATATATATATATATATATATATATGTGTGTGTGTGTGTGTGTGTGTGTGTGTGTGTGTGTGTGTGTGTGTGTGTGTGTCTCACTCTGGCTGGCCTTAAATCTGATGACTGAAGGCCAGATGAATGGAGTAAATGGACTGCGTGTACTCAGTCTATCCAGCCAGCAAAGGCACAGCCTCTCAGAGACACTTTCATTTCATTCCTCCAGAGAACAGACATTATCTCTGCCACTAAGAGTCAGGAACTTTAGAGACCAGTCTCCGCAGTGCTGCTTGTGTGTAGAAACAATTTTGTTTGTGTAGCATATATGTAGTATCCAGGTTCAAGTCCTAAATGTTGACCTTGTTAAGGTAAGGAAGAAAGGAGGGTGTTTTATCCTTCACAAAGCTGTGGATGCCTGTCCTCTTCACTCACTAATGGAGGCTGATGGATGAGCACCTACAGGTCCTGGGGGACACGTGAACACACAGCCATGCAAAGACATACACCAAGATAAGAGTAAAGACGATGGCTATTCATCTTTCTCTTCGCATAAAGGATCTGGCCTCGTTTGACATACGGCGTCCTTATACAAGCAGGCTAGAGGTTGTGAATGATCTATCAAGGATCCAGGAGCAGTTATTTGAAATGGCATGTCAGAATGACAAGGGAAACTGAATCCTGTAGGAAAATGTGTGTTTGTGTATGGTTTTTTTAGCAAAATAAAATATGATTAGCAAAAATTAGGAAGCTGGAGTATGACCAATATATTATAAGCCACAAAGCCTTTAAAGTTTATATTATATACCATCAGAAACGAGGTAATCATAATGAGATACGCATGGCAAATTAGATAACATGCTGTAATAGTTAACAGAAATAAGGAGTTGTGTGAGGTGAGTTAATCGGTGTGATATATTGATTGATAAATAACACAGAGCATGTTTCAAAACCTGAGTGGAAGGGTTGGAGGAAAAAATGTGTGAACAAATAGTAAAATTTGTAAGAAAGAGGACAATGTTGATGATGATGGTAGTGATGATGATAATGCCAGATGATGAGTTCAGCTATAAGAGAAATGAAAAGTGACTTATACTATTCCCAGCGGTGAATTAATGACTTCTGATGGGCTCTGTCTCAATGAATCTCACTCATTTTCTCATTTCCTCCACTCTGCTCTCTCCAGGCTGTTTTGCTACCACCCTATCCAGCTTACTCTCTCCATCCTTTGAGAGTGGGCACAAATTAGTTGCCTAAGGTCATGTTGTAGGCCATGTTAGGGTGTGTTATAGCTTCCTTAAAGTAAGAAAAATTCTCAGAACTAGGCAAACACTAGCTGTGACAGTCTGAATTCAATGTTTTTGGATGCTGGGAGTACAGATTTGTCTCCACCGATGTTTGGAGTCAGTCTGAGTGGCCCACTGGGAGATTTCAGGATGCCAATGGCCTTTGGGAGGCTGGCTCCTGCTCTTCTGGAGCAAAAAAGCCAGGAAAAAAGGCAACTGTGATGTAATAAACACAAGGTTCATCAAAGACATGGGTCATTTACTATACTCATGTCAGGCGCAAGGAAAAGTAACAAATTCAGCATATTATGTTCTGTAAGGTGATGTACAAACACGATTTGTATTTTAACTGTTATATGATGGGGATATACAAATATCACTTTATCCATTTTCTGTACAAAAGCAATATCAAAGCTTTGGGTGTTTCCAAATTCCTGATACTTATATCCTCATAGCAACTACAACTTTGGGCAGTGGTAGCTCAGGGGGTTAAGATGTTGGCTTACTGATTGGAAGGTTGGGAGTTCAAATCCAAGCACCACCAAGCTGCCGCTGCTGGGTCCTTGAGCAAGGCCCTTAACCTGCAATTGCTCCGTTGTATAAATGCAACAAATGTAAGTCTCTCTGGATAAGAGTGTATGACCATAATGTAATAATAATAGCTTTCAATGAGCATGTGTTGCCAAGTACTTTATTTATGTGCAAGAGCTGTGTCAAGTCAGTCAAAAAGTATGAATATAACTGGTATTAGCTTGAGGAATTAAAGAGCATACCCCATCCTTTCTTGGATGCTGGACTTACAGGTGGGTGATATGACAAAAATATTATATCATGATTCTTCAGGGCATTTATATGATACAAGATATATCACAAAATATTTAGGCTTGTTTACAAACTGCCACTAATACAGTATGGTGAAATTAAAGAAAACCTGGTTCAGTTATTTTTTTATAGGGCCTAACCTGAGTTGCACTACTAAGTTGTCAAAGTCATAGGTTACTTAAAGCGACTGAGTCCGGTGATGTAGTTTGAAAGGTCATATGTATGCCTGATGTCTATAATGCAACACCTACACACTGATTAAACTCAGTTTTTATTTGCCGTCCATTTGTGGAGCCATTTCACAACCAGTGGCATTAAAAGTTAAACACCCTTCTGAATAATAAATCATGTTCATTCAAAGCTGAAGTGCTGGACTGGTTCTTAAAAGCAACTGAAGCAGCCCCACGTTCATCTTCTACAGTTATCAAGGAGGATCAGATGGTGCTCAGCTTGCTTGTAATTTGCTCTTTGTTTACCAATACATCGTGCCAATTAGCTTCTCTCACAGGTAAATCATCCAAGAGCATCTGATGAAGGAAAGTAATTACTGCTCCACATTTGCGGCTGCTCCCTACGGCCTGCCTCTTGCTCCCCCCTTCTCAATTAATCACCTTTATCAGCCCTTACAGGAGGTCTCTGCGTGCTATCCTTTAGCGTGCATTCAGCACGGCCACGATTACTGAACTACCGGAAATGTTTCATCTTGTGCTAAAAATGTGCCACATGCTTTAACGTAATCCTGGGCAATCTTAATTACACATATAAAAATTGTACAATTGCACATAGACATCGATCGCGATTACATCACTGCGGTTGCATGCACAGTGAGGTGGCAAAAAACCAGCAGAAACAAGTAGTGGGAAACAAAGGCAAATTCTCTTGGAAGAAGGAGAAAACTGTCTTGTGCTGTTGGATGTCTGAATAGAAATGCAAAAAAAAAAAGATACCATCATCAGAGATGCCCTTTGAAGCAAAATACAGACATTTATGGTTGCAAGCTATTACATGGACAGACTGGACTTATGATGTTGGAGGACTACTGCTACATAGCACATGTTGATGGTAGTAAAATTCATCAGAACAATGAAATTATCTGGAGTTCCCGTTACTGCAGTGCCCATTTCACATGAAGCAAGTTTATCGCAAATAAAGGCAGAATCAATAATCCATATGATCCGTAATCCGATATTTTAAATTGACACCTGACACCATTAACTGACACTTTCTGCCACTAGTTCGGACCTGCCCACAAAACAAACACAAATCAGGTCCATCAAGTCGGGTGAAGAGAACATTTTTGTATTTTAGTGTGTTTTAGAGAAAAACTGTAATAGACCATTGAGAGTAAACAAAACACAGCATGTAGTCAGCAATCACCTTGTATTGAGCAGTCGTACATATACCTTTGTTCAGCTTTGTTGAAACCTTTGTTCAACTGTGATTTACAGCAGGTATGTTGACAGTGCGCAAAGCACACATCGAAGAGTAAATATCTTTAACAAAGGTTGACAGATTTTTAGCAAAATTTCCATACAAACTGGATCGTAGAAGCCAGAAAATATCTGAAACTAAATCAGAAACCCCTTTTCTCATTCCCAAATTTTCTAATATACAGTGTATGTGAATATATATAAATGGTCGTGTCATGAGCATGCTGTGCGCACTTACAGATTGCCTTTTTTTGCAAAAAAAAAAATAAAAATTAAATAGTATAATAATTATTAATTCCAATTACTTCCTTTAAAACAAAATCTTGGTGGAAGAGTATTTTTTTATCCAGCCCAATCTGATCATTAACAACCCTGTCCAATGTTCCTCCTCTGAGTAGGGGATAGCATAGTTCACCACCCAGTAGGCATCTGTTGGTTCTTGTTTGCTCTTGTTGCATGTTTGACAGTTAGGTGCAATGATAACTGTGGAACTAAATGGGGAGGGAGCTATGCATGCTGCCCTATGATGTTAAAACATCTGGAAAGGCAAACAAATCAAAGGTATACCTGCTTATATCTGTCAGCTAGTGATTCATGTAAAAAGGGTAATTAGTATTTGAAATATGAAAGTATATGGAGTTGTGAATGAGGACTTTATGGATATTAACAATAGTTGAATGGATTTCATATATATTGGAGTTCTGCTCTACAAGCCATCACTGTAATATATTTAACCACTGTATGGACTAAAACAATTATATGATATATAGGAATCTCTCCAGGGAATCAACAAGAATATTCAATTTTTCTGGATCACTTTTAGCTGCCTTGAACTCTGTTATTATAAACTGGAGCCACTTCCCGCTTTCTTTCCCTTATGCCTCACGTCCACATGGCTCATAGTTGGCAGTGAAATACCTGGCACATGCTTTTGTTGTCTGGGTTCCATCCAAGTTCAGTCCAGATGTGAACCTCAACCAGTCAAGCCCATGCATCTGAGCTCACATATGGTGTGAAATAAATTCACAAACAGATGCTGGTTCAATTAGTTTTTTTCCTGTCTTTCCCTTTCAATTAATTGTTAAAATTTCCCCTGTGTTGCAAGCATGCACATGTGTCTGATGACACACTCAAGGCCTATTTTTCTATCCTTCCTCTTCTTATGTCAATTAGTCAAGGGTTAGTCATGAGCTGAAGGCTTGGGCCTTCTTCATTATAAAAAAGCTGGCACTTTGAAAGACTCCATGCCTGGCTCTGACTCCCATTTCTGCTCATTAAACACTCATAATCAGCACTCCCCACTCCTGTCCTGGCTGCTGCCACAGCAACGCAGGCTCAGTGGCATCGGTTTTGCATGAAGCCATCAAACAAACCTGGCTTCCTCTCTCGTTCCTGACAAACAATAAAGCTGCAATTTGATTAAGAGGCACTGAGGATGTGTGCTGGAAAGGTCAGCGGGCTTCTCGCCGTGCAGCTGTACTGGAGGCCTGAAGCTCGTATGAGTCAGGGCTGAGCGTGAAAGAGGTTCCGTGAATTGGTTGCCCTCTGAAACCTGAACAATGTACGCTGCCTTATCAGCTGTGCTACTTTAATTGAAAGCCATGGCTTTTAAACTCTATCTCTGCTTCCTGCAGATTTTTTGTCAGCAGCTTGAGCTATCGCCATGGTGGCTGGTAAATACAGAGTTGGGAAAGGCTGGGTCAGAGAGTGTTACAGTGGTGGACAGATTAACAGGTCGTCATGATGGGGACAGTCTGTTGGTTCAAAATATCCCAGTATCCCTGTCACAGTGTCAAACGCATCCCTGAAAATTCACTAATTAATTAAAGAGGCTATAGTTTGAGGCATTGCGTCACAAATTCACAGCGCACCACACAGAACTCTCACTTCATGTACTTCTGTTTTTATTACTGCCTATTTATAAGCTGATGGGTCATTATTAAGTCTAATTAATGTCCTAAATCCAAGCAAATTTTCCAGTTTTATATATCATTGTTCTTCCTGATTTTGACCCTTTGCCTATATTTCCCATTTTATAATTATGGATCGTGCTGGTTAAACATTGCCTGTCTCTTCTCTGACCGCCTCTTGGACCACGGGGAATGATTCATAGATTGCCATAAATAAAGCACACGCTGAGCTTATGCACTTGCATTCTGCTTTAGCTCAATACACATTAGACACACTGATAAAAATTTTGAAAGGAAACTAAAAGTTGTCCTACTGAATTTTCACCATGATGTATTCTGGTAAGAACACTTAAAAAGGTCATCTGAGCAGTAGGGGCAGCAGTTGGTTGATTTCAGAGCTATGGGGTAATGATCACAGCATCCCTGGCTCTAAGCCTAGTTACAGTAGAGGACAATATTGAGAACCAGAAGGCTCTACAATGCATGATAACTCCAAGGGACCCGCAATGTTTTACCTGTTTTGTAGTTTTGAACCCTCAACCCTCAACTACTTCACCCCATTAATTAGAGGTCATTCTCCAAGGATAGTCCTTGGTAATTAGGAGAGCGACTATGAAAGCCCACATGGAAGGTTGTTTCCTGCATGCCACTGGGGTGTGTTTTCAGAAATAGTTAAATACTAGAAACCTACGCACACATGGTGTATGGACATTCTTAATTGCTTACTGAATAGATGTTATAAACTACAAGCAAATGCCAACCAACTGTCACACCTCCAGTCTATAGCCTGATAATACGGAAAATATGATGCTTATTTATTCCTAATCTATCCATCCCATGGACAGACTACATGCTCAGATTGATCCCTTCCCCCAACAGTGTGTGTGTGTGTGTGTGTGTGTGTGTGTGTGTGTGTGTGTGTGTGTGTGTGTGTGTGTGTGTGTGTGTGT
>JAQLOM010000008.1:7451985-7462191 GCA_030068315.1 Chrysichthys thysi | reverse complement strand
CACACACACACACACACACACACACACACACACACACACACACACACACACACACACACACACACACACAGAGCATTGCTTCTCATTCACAATGTTTTTGACAGGTTCTTTGTCTGTCAGGGTAATGGGAGGTGATTAGGCAGAGGATGATCTCATTACCAGGAGAAGGTGACATGAGCTGAGGAATAGATGAGAAGAGGAGGAGAGTTCTTACCTAAAAGCTCACAGACATTATGGATATCTCTCTCTCTCTCTCTCTCTCTCTCTCTCTCTCTCTCTCTCTCTCTCTCTCCCACCTTAACTCCCTACATGCTGTCAAAACAATGAAAAGAGCTGCAAGTCCCTCTAGTGTCAGTTACGTGTCTCACAATGTTTTGTCATCAAATCAAGCCGCACACACCCACACACACCCACAGAGCGCCAGGAACAGACTGCTTTAATATCAGTGCTGTGAAGGCATCTGAATGTGGTATTCTTTTGCTGTGGATCTGGGTCGAGCCAATGTGATTAGAAGTTCTCAGCAAGGTATCTTTTTTTTTTTTTTTTTTTTTTTTTTTTTTTTTTTAGAAATGTCCAGTGTTGTCATTGACACCCTTTTGGCTGGATAATTTGCTTTTAAAAAAAAAAAAAAAAAAAAAAGATTCAAGATTAATGTAACTGAATGACATTCTGCGTGGGATTCAGTGGTTCATGAGACAGGATTCTGATGAGAAGGACTATTTTTTGGAATAAAGCCCTTTTTTCTTAGCAGGTACATCAGGTCCATTCCCCATTACAGGCCTCTGGTCTATTAGCAAAGAGTCATCAAACAGGCTAACCATGCATGGGATGAGTTCTGTAATACAAAATGTCAGTGTTATTTACAGCATGGCCACACAGAAGCAAACATGATGGCGATTAATTGCACAGTGGGACATACTTGCAAAAGGCAGCACACCTTGAACCTGGTTGGAGAGTCGACAACGAGGCAGAGCAGAAGCAGGAGATGAGGAAAAGGAGGGGGCGCAGGCACTCAGCAAGTTATGAGCCCATTTCCCTGAGTGATTCCATTAAAATTCTCCACAGGGCCAATTACAGTGTGAAGTGAAAAACGTCCTCCCTCATTAGGTGCTGATGAGGAGAGGATGCTGCCAGTCAGCCGCCGGGGGGAGGAGGGACGGACGCATGTGTGGTGCTTTTCTACGGTTTAACTATTGTCCACATCTCACGTGACCCGTAAACTGCAGAAAAGGTAGTTAAACACTGGTGTAAACACTATGCATTTTATATGTCAGTAAACTGGTAAGTGTGCAAACCAAAGATTTTAGAGCGGAGCAAGATATATTACTTACGTCTCAAGCAGAAGTATCACCGTGGATGTCATTTTGCTAAGCCCACCGTAACATTCCTTATCTGTTTTGGCAAACGGCTAGCGCCACCTTTTGGAAAACATACGCTAAACTGTCCAAAGTTGTTCAAGCAGTCATGAGGAGGTTAACTGTTGTCAGTACTATCTGAGACAACAAATCGATGTCTGTAAATTCCAATTATCGAGGAAAAGATCAAACAAACAATCAGCTCAAATAATCTATTGATGTCGTCTTAACACAGGATGCCATAATTGATCATAATACAAACAAGACTAATACATCAAAACAAGATGATTTCAGAAAAATGCTGCATGTTTCCCACGGTATCCGGCCTCTGTGATGAAAGGGCGGCTTACTAAAATGGCGCCCATAGTGTCGAACTTCCGTACTTCCTGATTATCAACGTATTTTCCAGCCAGTAATCTATCTTAGCACGTAGTGCTTTCGAATCTTCGGTGCAAACTGAATTCTTGTATTCCTCTAAAGCTGCTGGCTGAAGCTTTTTCAAAGCTGCTTTTTCTCAGACGTTAGGTTTGGCAAATGGGTGTCCAAGGACTAATCTGAGTCAGCGCTAAAGGACGTTTGTAGCTTGAACTGTACAGCTTTGTGATGTATTCCTGAGAACCAAAATTCTTCAAGTCTTAAAGAAATTTATATAAAAATAACATATTACAAATTTGAGTGAGCAAACGCCGTCATCCAAACAAAATGATTAAAGTATCTAATGAAATGCAAGTAGTTACTTAAAGATTTTTACATATATTTAAAACTTTCAAATGCGATTTTGTTCGTTCCAGCATGTCTTTTATTAGCTTTTGTGCCCACTAGGAAATGATGTTCTGTTGAATTTATCATTCATTTTACAACTCATAGAACTCCACAAAATAACACCCTATGTAATAAGCATGTGTAGTAACTATAAAGCCATTTGGTATCCATCCTAAATTTGTCTGAAGGATTTAAAAGCCAAGAAAAAAAAAAAGCTACCATCTCGACTGTTATCTTTCCAGGGATTTAGCTTCAGATGAGACACTGGGTAATACTTAGCGTATGATAAACATACAGGGCATAAAACCAATCCTGCTTCAGGAGACTGAAAGTTTCCTGTGTTACCAAGTTTATTCATTCTTTCATATTTTCGATCATCCCAGGTCTAGTGATATAGTCTCCTTGAGTTCTCCTGAGCTCATGAATATCATTTTCATCATATGACAGATGAGACTCTGCGTTTTATTTCTCCACTTCTAAATTGTCACGCATCTCCAAAGATTTGGAGTTGCTCAATCATCCATGGTTTGTACTGGTGACTTATTTTTTAGCATGCATACATCCATAGCTGATGGAGATGTCACCATTCTCATCAATCTGTCATAGCCAGGTGCTGGGTGTTGCATCATTTCCCCTCTTGCGTGAATTGTCTAGCTATTTTACACCCAGGAGCAGCATCAAACTATACAGCGTTAATTAAAATCCCGCTTTTAACTACTTCTTTCAAATCTGAGTTGGAGCCGACAAGAGATTAGAAGGGGAGATAATTAGTCCCCACAGATGAAGAAATCAATATTGGGATGCCACGTAACCCAGAAACATTTAAGTCTTCAGGAATTTTCTCAGCATCTACTGCGTGTGGATTTTTCTCATTCTCATTGGACAGCGCTAGGCTTCTTAAGCTCACCTTTACAATATTTACGTGTCCTGCCCAGAGCTGTGGTCACTGAAATAAGGGGTATGCGGTCAGTCAGAGTTAAGCGTCCATACTATATATATATAGTTAAGATACAATATGTGAGTTTCATATAAGTTTCTGTATAACTTCAAATGTTATTCGGATCTTAATTTAAACAAGTTCCTAATTACTAGAAATCGAATACCCATGAATATTCATGGAGAACATGCTACCTGATTAGCTAGCTGAAGGCCTTTTGTTTCACTGTGTCGCTTTGATGGGAAATTCATTAAAATTCATAGCTTTTATCTGCCCTGACCCCAATCCTAAGTGAAACCCAAACCCTAAACCTAAGCTCATTGCCATATTTGTCTTCACCGTCATGGCGTTCCCAAGTCAAAACTATTCAGTGAAACAAAAGACATTCACCAGTCAATCAAGGTAGCAGTTTCCTCATTAATATTCATGAATTTTCCCTGCCACTCTGCAAAAAGGAAATTGTCCTGCTGCCTTTGACACCTTCATTATTGTTGTTTTTCACATGTGAGTCAGTTCAGGACTGTGACCAACTCCCACTGGAATCTGATATTGCCCATATTTTAAAAATAATGTCAACAGGCCATCAACCAACCAACCAGCCAACCAACAAGCAAACAAATAAATAGACAGATAAATAAAATATGAGCAATAAATGTAAATTGAGCATTAACACTTGCAGTGTAAATGTACAGCTTCTTTTTACTTCACTGCAACCTACCATGATTTCACCCTTTTCACCCCGTGACGTAAGCTGGATCGTGTTGCTGAGGCAGGACTTGCTCAGTAATGCCCAGGTCAAAGAAAAATTAAGAGCGGCACAGATCCACAAGGTACCTATCTCACAGGGGGCTCCTTTGAGGTGGAGGACTTTCCCCTAGAGAGCCCCCGATGCAAAGATTAGTGTGGCAGACAACCACAGTGGTGGCGAGCCATATCAGTTCAATCCATTGGCCCCAGCCCCAGTAATGCTTCTGCCGTCTGCAACCGTTGCCAAACAATATGAGGAGCTGAAGTGAAAGAATGCAAATCTGGACCATGGCGGTAAAATAACTGGAATGTATAATAAATAGAGGGTTAGCAAAGACGCCCACAGTTAGCAAAGACTGAGCACAGACGCCCACTCAAGGGCAGGGGCTGGGGGAGGTGGGCCATCCACCCCTGATTAGAGGGCATTAACATTCTTTTTTTAAAAATATACATTTCAGGATGTAGATAGGTCCCAAACGGTTGCCTCTCCGTCAGCATTGACCTTGCAGATTTCAGGATGATTAAAAACAGTAGATGGCATGTTGAGCCATTTTCAACCCATGCATTGCTGTGTTTCATCACAGTCCAGACATATAATTTAGTTTACAGCTTAAAAAATAGCTCCAAGTTTGCGAGACCTATTTGAATTTTGCCCTATCTTTAAAATGTAAAAGATATTGTTTTGTATTCATTTTACAAAATACGAAGAAGAAGAAGAAGAAAAAAATGCGTTGATGAAACATAGCATCCCGCACTAAGAAAGCATCAGGAATCATGTCCCTCTATCCGTAAACCTGCCTTCCTTAAAGCACGCTATGGAATGCTCTTTGACGCTTGAGCTGAGTTACACACTTAATCCACTAGGAGGCAAACTAACCCTGTGTTTCCTGACAAACTATTCAGCCTTCAGGATCAATCCTCTCAAAAAGCAGTCGATTAATTAAACCCACTCATTACTTATTCCAGAAACTATGAAGACCCCATCAAAGATATGCAGATTATGCAGACCTGCAGAGACAGTTCCTTGATCAATAGTAAAGCTCTCCCATAAAACCTTTTCTGCATTTTGTGTATGATGTCTGCATATTGTGTTCATGTCCCTGCTTTTGTTTAACCTACAGTGTTGTTGTAAGGAACACTGGAGTGGAAAGTAGTCCAAAATGCAGTTTATATTCTGCCCTGGTCAAATCCCTTCTGTGTGACCACCTGACTGCTTCTATCACAAATCATCCACCTCCTTTCATAATCCTTTAATCCTGCCATCACTGATGCAGAGCGCGAGAGGGAGAGAGAGGTGTCCAGGGCAGATGGTGGTGAAGTGTTAAGAGATAAAGCAGAAGAAGAACGATTTAAAATCGACTCAAACTTTGTGCAGAGGATTTGTTGACTAATTCAGGAACATAGCACAGCGAGGCCACTGGCTCTTCTAAAGCAAACAGAGAGGCACTTCCACCCATCTCCACTGCCCAAGGCTGTCTCTGTAGGTGCCTTTAGAGGATTACGTTTTTAATTCGGAATTTGAAAGCAAACACACTACGTCTAAAACACGCTCCCATATAACGTGCATAGCGCATTTCTTTATGTTGTGTTCAGGTGGGGTGGGTGGGTAAGGTATACAGACCAGTGTGAGCCAAAAAAGCAATTCACAGACGGTCCCAGAGACACTGTAGGTCTGTCCCAGAGATGGCCATCAAAAGCATTATTTATCGGCGTCACATCACTAACATTGAAGCTGATACACTTTGACAGAGGGTAGTGAGTGTAACAGTTCCCATGCCCGCTTTAAGACGTAAACATAAGGCAAGCAAGCATTCATACGAAAACCGCATCAAGTATGTATGTAGAGAGATATGAAAAAAAAAGATCAAAGTGTACGAGAGCTGGTCGACCAAGGCATTGCGGCCTTCAGTCTCAGCTTGAAAATGTTCGGTTGCCATAGAAACGCCTGTTGAATGAGGCTACAATGAATCTTTCACTTCACTCACTCCTTTTTCCCCCCCCTCAGTTTTCCATTGCTCACACAGGGAAAAACATACCCCCAAACTTCTACCCGCATTCTGTCATCCTGCAGATCTTCCTGTACTGCCCCAGGGACATAGATTACATGACTTTACATGGCATTAGGATGAGTGAAGTGTAAATCCATTTCGCATTTTTATACGTGGCAGCACGAATCCGGAAGGAGGAGCCAGAAGAAATACAAAGAAGAAGAAAGGTGGACAAGGAAGAAGAAAAAAGAGGAATCAGTGTTTGCTGGTGCTGGCTATCAAGTCTGAGAGCCCAAATTTTGAAAAATGGAGGATCATACTTATTATTCAGCATGGAAAAAGCAAGGGGGTGTGAATGTAAGTACCTGGAAATACGCTACAGGGACCTGAGGGCCACCATAGGTTCTGATGTGTGCGTGAAAAGGGAGGGGTAAGGGACGGGCATTCAAGGGGTTGAATCATACACGGAGGACCTTGAAATCGAATCATTGTACTATGACGAGTTACATTTCCAAATTCTCTTTTAATTGTTTGGACAGATAATAAAGATTACTTTTCACATTTTAACATTCACCTTGTACTTCATAATCAGTGCATGCATTCAAAAGTAGCAACCTTTTAACTAGCAAAGATCAAAGATTTTAGAGCGGAGCAAGATATATTACTTACGCCATAAGCAGAAGTATCACCGTGGTCACCATTTTGGTACGCCCACCGTAACATTCCTTATCTCTTTCGGCAAACGGCTAGCGCCACCTTTTGGAAAACAAACGCTAAACTGTCCAAAGTTATTCAAGCAGTCATGAGGAGGTTTATTGTTGTTAGTACTATCTGAGATAACAAATCGGTGTCTGTAATCTCCGATTATTGAGGAAAAGATCAAACAATCTGCTCAAATAATCCAGTTATGTCGTCTTAACACAGGATGTCATAATTTATCATAATACAAACAAGGCTAATCCATCAAAACAAGAAACAACAAGACGATTTCAGAAAAATGCCGCATGTTTCCCACGGTATCCGGCCTCTGTGACGAGTGGGCAGCTTACTAAAATGGCGCCCATAGTGTCGAACTTCCGTACTTCCTGAGCATCAACGTATTTTCCGGCCAGTAATCTATCTTATCACGTAGTGCTTTAGAATCTTTGCTCTTGACTATATTTTGGGTTTTTAATCAAGTAAGTTTTTGACACATCTTAAGTATAATTTCTCAGTAATTTTCTACCCCTGGCAAATCTGCAGCAGGCTCAGAGTATGCAGCTCAGGTGGGGAAAAAAACCCTCAAAATCTAATTAACATTCAAAACAGCATTTGTATATGGAGAAAAAAAAAACAGATAAATTATTATAATAATTATATTATCCCTGGTTAAATAATGAACGTATATTAAATACATTAAATAGCTCTTTCAGAACCCTGGGCACAGTTTTATTTATTATAAATCTGCTTTCAGGAATATATCATACTGGCTTTATTTAACTTGACTGCTTAACAAGCTATATCGCTTCTCAAGAATAAGTCATGTAGGCTAATATTAATCGCTTATTATTTATGTGGTTGTTTTGTCTGACCCGAATAAACATGTAACATATCCTCAAGATCATTATCGTCTGGAATGATATTGCCTTTATATTCCTTCTCAAGAGTTGTGCATGCTAATATTTCTTGTTTATTACTCTTGTTGTTGTTAGTATTATTATTGTTGTTGTTGTTGTTGTTGCTATTTTCTTTTTTTATTTGAATGTGCCTACAATGCATGGACAGTATATCGTCATCTGGGCCATCCTGATAATGCCTGTTAATACCAGAACGGATCTGAATGATGGCTCTGTGCCAAAACAGATTTAGGACCGGCTCAGATTAGCACAACAGAATATTGTTGCATCTGGCACTCAGCTGGGCCAGAAACTAAACCCATCACTTCTAAAATCTTGGTTTATTAAAACAAAATGATAACTTTGGCCGCAAGATTATTAGCAAAAAGTCAGTTTAAATAGGCAAACATAAAATCTTTTTTTTTTTTTAATGCCAGAATTATACCTTTCAGTACAGATGTTTGTTCAGTCTGAGCTAAATGGTAACGCCAGGTGTGTGTGGCATCCTGGGGGGAAATAGCAAATTCTTGACACTTTGTACATTAAGGAGTTATAAGTCACTTGGAATGACTGTTAGCTGGAGTTATGGCTAATCACAGTTTATGCTAAGATCAGTGAGGAAATGATCACTGATTGATTCAATCTGTTCTGATTTGTTGATGTGGTTTCTTGTCGTTCAATTAGGTCATTTATTGATTGATCATTTTCACTGCCAGTCATCTATACAGAATGTGGAAACAATCATCTCTGTTTTGGCGCAAGGACATCATGGAGCTTTTAAGAGTCGGTACTCATTTTGCTATGGGTATAGCTAACTAAAAACTTCTTCTAACTGTGTCACTCACTATATCAGAAAAGTACACTTGGTTATCAAGGATTCAGGCAGACTAGCTGTTTTTATCACCATATTTGTTAAACTGCCTCCGTACATGGCGGATCTTTACAGGCAGATAGTCAGGGCAAGATTGGAAAGTAGTAAGCATCATTTCCCCATCATAAAATAAATTTATGTATTGTATTTCCAGAAAATAATAGATTTTGCTGAAAAATGTTTTTTTTTTTTTTTTTTAATAATTTGCAGATCTCTCATTCTAAAACATCCCAAAGATGCTCTGTTGGATTGAGATCAGGAGGTGCCACTGAGGTGCCAGGAATTCATTGGTATGCTCATATAACCAGTTTGAGATGTTGGAAGTGGCCATTACAAGACACAATTGCAGCTCTGAAGGGATATGCATGGTCAGTAACAGCACTCAACTGTAAACTGTGGCATGCTTGATTGGTATTCTAAGGATCTAGTCTTAGATCCTTGTCATGCCATACGGCACATAGGGTGTCCTCACGGGGCTTGGTTGACATTTCTGTAGCTAAGTGCATCCTACAGGGTGAGGTCGCTAGCCCCACGCCCAACCCTACCCTAACTCAGGACTCAGGTTCATGCATACACAAACCTGCACCTACGCCAATCCACCTAATGTGCATGTCTTTGGACTGCGGGAGGAAACCAGAGTACCCGGAGGAAACCCACTCCTCACAGAAAGGCACCCGGGCCGAACCCAGGGCTCGAACCCAGGACCTTCTTGCTGTGAGGTGACAATGCTAACCACTTAGCCACCGTGCCGCCCATTTGATTGGTATTAAGGGACCCAAAATGTGCCAAGAAAACCTTCCTCACACCATTGCACCACCTCCACCAGCCTGGACTATTGACACAAAAAACGTTGGCTCCCTAGAGTCATGCTGTCAAGGCCAAATTCTGTCTCTATCATCTACATGTCTCAGTATATATCAAGATTCATCAGACCAAGACACAACTGTCCAGTTTTGGTGAGCCTGTGCCCACTGTATCTTAGCTTTCTGTTCTTGGCTGATAGAAGTGAAACCTGATGTGGTCTTTTGCTGTTGTAACCCACACCCCTCATGGTTTAATGTGCTGAGCATTATGAAACGCTTTTCTTCACATCGTGGTTGTAAAGAGTAGTTATTTGAGTGACTGTAGCCTTTCTGTCAGCTGAACCAGTCTGGTCGTTCTCATCAGTCCTCTCTTTGTTTTGCATGAAAATCCCTGAGAATTTACACTTTCTGAAATCCTCAAAGCAGCTCATCTGGCATCAACAACCATGCTACAGTCAAAGCCATTCAGGTCCCAATTTTTCCCCATTGATGTCAATACTAGCTGAACCTCTTGACCTGCATCTTTTTGATTACAAACACAAAGTGCCCAACGTTTTCAGAGAAAAAGGTTGTTTCTGACAAAAGGGTCCTCCATCCGCAGTTTAACTCATATCCGTACATCCGTGTACATATTTTGTATTAGTTCCTTATAAAATCAACTGTCTAATTTATATACAAAGGCAAATAAAAAGCTATAAATTAAAATTAAAAAAAATATTACAATGTGCAGTAAACAGTAATGCAAATACTGCATTAAATTTGGCGTGACAAGCTTTTGCTTGCTTTGATACTTTTTAATAGTACTGAATAGTAGTCCCAGGCACAGACTGTGAGGTTTTTATCAGGAAATGAGTTGTAAGTTTTACTGAGCATTTCGAGGATCTGCCACGGTTCTTCAGGAGACTTTGACTGTCGCACTTGCCTCTTTTTTTTTGTCACGTAAATCCCAGGAGCCTTCATTATGTTTTTTTGTCTGAAAAGTGGTCTCTTATGTAAATATGTTGCTTTTTATAATATGTTGCTTGTTTGGAAATTTAAATGTTTTTGTACTGCCTCAGTGCAACGTGTATATGTGTGTATATGTGTATGTGTGTTTGTGTATATGTGTGTGTGTGTTTGTGTATATGTGTGTGTGTGTGTGTGTGTGT
>JAQLOM010000008.1:7382293-7395951 GCA_030068315.1 Chrysichthys thysi | reverse complement strand
TGCAACTTAATGGTGTCTCAAAATAGTCCAGTCAAGTACACTTAGTTGTACTTAAATATATCTTTAGTTGAACTGATGATATATCGTTAGCACACTAAGCACAAAAAAAGTGTGTGAAAATAGCATGAGTACATTGAAGTATAATAAGTTAAAATGTGTTTACCGAGCAAGTTTCTGTTTCAAAACAGAGGAAAGCCCCTATTGGTATAACATTGTTCCCTTTATTACCCACTGACCAGCAAGGGAAGACGAGTTTCTGTCATAACCATAAATCACCATCTCAGCCAGAACCCCAGCACAACTAATAATGGCAAGCAGTTAAAAGTGCTACAGTCAATGTTAAAATATGTGCTGACATTAATCTCACCCACCAGATGTGATGAGCGACCACAAGGTGATTTTCTCATTGAGAATTAATCAAATGTTGATGGCCGCGGATAAGGGCATTACCTGGATTACCCATGTGAGCGTTTCATCCCTGCCCTCTCTCCTCTCTCCTGGGACTGATGCAGGAAACAATGCAGAGATTAAACCAGCCTGGGGTTTGCTCCTGCTCTCTCCCCACGCCCATGTAATTAAGCTCTGACTGCCCTGACATTTACGCATCATCTGCCTTTCATCGGGAACACAGTGTGATCTGGTGCAAAATCTATTTAAAAATGTTGTGTTTTAATACCAGCGATGCAGGGATTCCACCATGACATTGACTTTGCCTTCAAAAAAAGGACTTCAGTGTCACAGCAGTCAGAAGTCACTGATGGAAGAAGTAGGCTGCTGACAGAACACTAGATAGCACAATATCCTTGCTTCAAACTGCTTTTAATAGATGACACTGTTCCACTTATGAAAAATGAACTTGTCAGCAACATTTAATGGAAATAAATGCTAAGTATCTGCAGACATGTTGTACATTATGGCCCCGATTCATCAATATCCCAAATAAATTAAAATTTAAAAAAAGTGTTAATTTGCTTGTGTGTGTGCACTTAGTGTGTTTGTGTGGCTGTTTTACCAGGAACTACTGTGTAAATGACATTATGTCAAAGGAGAAAATGAGATTTTTGCACGTGCTAATTGTTCTCAGGAGTTGAGATGAGTCTGGATCACACGCGATAGTTTTAAGACCACATGGAAAGCCAAGCTTTCCCGAAGAGTTCATTAAAATGCAGTACTGAAATGTTTAACAAAGTGTGCGTATTACTCATCAGTCTTGATGGAATTCAATATTTTGGTAAATGAAATGATCAAATATCTCATTGGAATATCGCACTTACTGTTCATTGAATTCACACTCTTTCTGGCGATCAACGCAGCCTGCTTGAAAATCTCCTTTGAAGCTAGCACATTCACAGGAGCCCGTGCATCTCTTGATCTTTGTTACATTGTCAGTGTACTCAGTGTTTCAATGAGATGAAAGATTTACACTCGCTGGCCAACAGGCAAAAAAACAAACAAACAAAAACAGTGCATTCTCCATTTGTCCCACCTGGATGTACGGCTTCTCCTTACGATGACTTGTAGACCTGTCAGAGTGCACAACCTGACAACCAACTGATTTCCCAAACTTAAAAATAGTGATGGAAGTCAGAATCGCTTAGAGCTAGCAGCTTTTTATAAATATTATAAATAAACTATAAGGATAAAGTTCTGTTTGATTATCTGCATTAATTTTTGAAATTTGTTGCGTATAAGTCTAGCTAGCTAGCCGTGAGTTCCTTTTTCAGTTAGCATCTTTGGCGCATTTTGGCACAAAATGGCAGACACTGCTAAAATCGGATCAACCTTAGCAAGGACTGTTGTTGCTAAGAGACTGAAATTTTATAAGAGGCCCACTAAAACCTAATATTTTAATTAAATTTTATTTCTTTAGCTGTCTAACGGCTGGGTTTTGTCTAACGGCTAGTCTGAATTACCGCTGAATCAATAAATGGCATTGGTACTGGTTTGGACCTCCAAGAAAACTTTCAGAGGAGCAAACAGATATTTGCTTCATGGACACATTATGTATAACAGCAACTGGAATTATCATGCATCAAAATATAGACACAGCTGCAAATAATGCTTTTATGAAAAGAAGCAGGCTGGTAAACAATTCCAAAACGTAGGGCAAAAACAGCATCAAAAACAGGCAAATGTCAGGCAATCAGACAGAACCAAACATGGGGTTGAGTCACCTTAACCCAGTATTTTTTTCTGTATAAAACTTCTTCTATCATTGCTGTTCTTGAGAAAAAAAAATGTAACAGGAGGGTTTCAATGAAATACTTGCCATTTGGCCATATTTGATTAAGCTAGGCCTGGAGTCAAGACTGCTGTATTCAAGTCCAAGACGAGGACTATGCAAGATTGAGTATTAAGTGGCTAAATCAAAATTGCATCCAAATGAAAGTAGGACCAAGATTGAGACTGAAAACTTCATTAGATCATTTTTTAATGCCAAAAAACTAGCTGGCTTCATTGTGCTCTGCACTAATGAAGAAGGAATTACTCTTGGTCAAAATGTGTGCATGTAAAACCAAAAGACTAGAAAAAAGTTATTCAAATAGACTCTTGTTAGAGACCAAGGCCATATTTAGCAAGACAAATATCAGTAAATTCAAGACAAGTTTAATATTCCAGTTTAATACAGAAAACGTCTTGGGACCAGTTTTGAGGCCTGCAGTCCTAGCTCAAGCAAATGTCATTCCCGAGCAGGCTGTAGTAAATCACAATGCAGATGCCACATTAATCAGTCTGGATCGAGACCGTCCTGTATTTTGCACTTTTACATAGAAATGCCCCAAATTGTGTATTCATGAAAGCAAACATTCAAAGAACACAAGACGTATGGGACTCTCCTTAAAGTTTTGCACATTTTCTGAAAAGTCTGCAAAACCTTTACACCCCAAAATTTTATAAATCATACCTATAAATATAAAAAACATTCACAAATGCAAGATCTCAATCTAAGAGGAAAAAGAGTCATATTAAGACCGAGTGCTATACAGTCGTGTGGTGCAAAACCATTTAACTAAAAATAACTTCTCATTAATTTCATTTTATGCCTTCAGGTTCAGCAAAGAACAAAGACTGATGGAATGCAGTATCAAGTTTCCCTTGTACTTGCTGTTGCATAAGCCACTGACTGTTACATAAGCGTTTGCTTGGTATTGAAGCATTCTTTAATTGCACTGAGTCAGATAAACATGTGGCAGTCTGGGAATATTTTGTCTCAAAGACCCACCATCCACCTTAATAGAAACATCTGTATAGCTGCACATTAATGCAGTCGTCTAACCTGATCAGATCAGCCAATCATGTGTAAGCAGCATGCAAAATGCAAAAAAAAAAAGGTCACAAACTGCTGATCTCCTGTTATTTTTATACACAACAGTCTCTACAGCTTTTTCAAGATGGCGCGAAAAACAAAAACCACTGAAACAATAACAATGGTGAGTAGAGTTCTGAAAACTACAGGAACTACAAGAATGCCAGAAGTAAACTGATAGCAGGTACTGTTAAAGATTTTCCACTAAAAGATGCTCCCATTTGTAGCCTAATCTATTCATAGAAAAATAGATAATAGGATAATAGAAAAAGTTAATAATGGGGGTACGTGTTCTCGTTTTGTTTAGTAACATCATCCACATCAGCCTCTGTCTTATCACATGTCATATCATATTAAAAGTCATTTACACTGTTAGTTAGTTCTGTTCTGGTGGATAAATTTCTTGATATTAATGTCTTTTTCTTATGTCGTCGAAGCATTTATAACTTTGTCCACTGGCATCTGTATCTTATGCATCAGGGTCGCAGGGAAGCTGGAGCCAGTCTCAGCTGACTCTCGGGCAAGAGGAAGGGCAATCCGTTGAGACGAACAACCGTTCACATGCACATTCACAACTATGGACAATTTAGAGTAGCCAGTTGACTTAACCATGCATGCACAAGCGAAACGTACAAACTTCACACAGAAAGACCCTAGAACCTTCTTGCTGTAAGGCAACAGTGCTAACCACTAACCAGTGCTGTCCTGGCATTTTTATGGATTGTAAAAATGTTTTTCTCTCTTTTGATGATGATGATGATGTGATTGCTCAAGAGCAATGTAGACATTTAGAAGGGTTAATATCTGATTACAAACTGAATCGATTAGACTCGTGTCTGTTTTACTATGATATTTAATGATATTGCAAGCCTTTCATCAAATCATCAGGAAATCCCATTTAACCATCAAGGAAGTCTTTAGGCAGACTGAGTGCATTTACTGCTACATTTGTTCAACTGAATCTTTACCTGCCATAATATTTGCAGGCAGACAACAAGAAAATGGTAGAAAGTGTCCCTGAATAAAACAGTATGATTTCTTGAAGTAGAGATATCAAAGTATATTACTAGTAGAAAAAGAAAACTCAATTTTGGGGCAAAACCCACAGGGGTTTTGCAGACTGTCACACAAACAGTAAAACAAAACATGGTAAATAAATGAAAAAGAAAAAGAAAACACATGAACGGAATTGCTGGACTGACTTTATCATTCATCCTTTGTACCCTGCCATGTCTGACAAAAGACTGCTTAGAGAAATGCTCCACAACTCTAATGCAACACTCCAAGCCGCCCAATTCCTCCTTCTCCTTCTCAGTCTTGTTCGTGTTTTGAAAGAAAAGCATTTTCATTAGGTTTATTATTGCCGTCCTGTTTTCAACATGTGACATACACTGGTTAATTTCCATTTCAGAACAGTGGGCAGGTATTGAACTCCGTGTCTCAGGCTTGGAGAAAATCATTTCTCTTTTCCACAGCCAAGGATGCATTTTGAGTAAGTGAATCTGGCCCCAGGTCAGCAGAGAAAGGGGTAGCCCAAAGCGAGCCAAATTACCTGCTGAAGGTCAGTCAATCGGGCCATGTGTTTCACATCTGGAGGAGTCAAGGGAGGCTGCAAGCTGGCAGTGATTTCCGTGCTACTCATCGATCATTCGTCCTAGGGCTCATTTGACTGATCTGTGAGTGAGCCACTTAAAACCCTCTCTAGGGTTTCAAGGTCAGGTCAGAGAAGGCTATGTGATACAAAAAAAAAAAACTTTCAGCACTTTATTTTGAATAGTTGACAGTGGCCTGGAAGCCCTGGTCTGATAGGAAGGGAACCCGATGTGCTCTTCTCCTATTGCCTCAGGGTTCAGCTCGTGATATGCTTTTCTGCTCACCGTGGTTGTCACGAGTGGTTATTTGAGTTACAAAAGATTTCTTGTCAACTCAACCCAGTCTCCTTAGACCTCTCTCATTAATCAATCAATCAATCGAGCTTTATTTGTATAGGACATTTTACCTAACCGTAGCTGACCAAAGTGCTTTACACAAAATACAAACCAAAGCAACTCATTAAAAATAATTAAATAAATAAATAAAAACATCATTAAATAAGTAAAAAACATTAACATAAAACTCAGTATAAATCCAGTTAAGTAAAATAATAAAAAATAATGATAATAATAATACTAATAATAATAATAATAATAATAAAAGGTTGTGATAGTAATAAAAGATCGCAATAGCAATAAAAAGTCACAAATAATAATAAAAGGACGCATAATGCCTTTACGTGTCGAATCCAATTTGAAACAGGTGTGTCTTAAGTTTTGATCTAAACACTGCTAGATCAGTGAGGCTACGAAGCTCTAGGGGCAATGCATTCCACAGTTTCGGACCAGCCACCGCAAAGGAACGATCCCCCTATGACCTTTGACCTTGACCTCGGAACCTCTAACAAATTAACAAGAAAGCAGAAATACTACGAAGTGGGTGTCTTTTGTTTGTTTTTGAACCATTCTGTGAAAAACTGTACAGACTACTGGTTGTAATTCTGAAATACTTAAACCAGCCTGCCTGGCACCTACATCCTTGGCGCCGTCATCGAGATATTGCATTCTGATGTTTAATGTGAACATAAATTGAAGCTCTTGACCTGCATCTGCATAATTTTCTGCATTGCACAACTGCCACGAATGAATGGCTGATTACATAACTGCATGAAAGTCCAGGAATACAAGTGTTCCTAATACAGGGGGTGGTTAGTGTATACAGTATTCTCCTTTTAATGACAGTGTAGTCCAACTGTCCTGTATTTATGCATTTCACACAAAAACAAAATCTCATAAAAAGACTTCACGGTTTCATTTTTGCCCGTGCCATTACTTTCTTACACTCACACAGTCCTCAGTCCCTTGCCTGTAGCCCTGTATTTGTTAATGCAGTGTCAGAAACAGGAACAGAATCAAATAAGTAAGGGCTTTGGGTGCAGAAATCACTTTCCTTCCGGCAGCCAATGAGAGTGCAGTCCAATGATCTCATTCCTGCTCCGGTTGCAGCATGCTCTCCAGAGACCGTGTCTCTGTAAACATGCTTTCATAGACATTTATATCCTGAGAGAAAGCTAGCGAGACAGAAAGTGAGATTAAAAAGACATCGAGGAGACATGTAAGTCCAGTTTAATGGTTTATGAAGTGTTTAAGGGCAATTTTGGTTCGTGGATTCTGTCTGCTCCAGCTGCCCAACTTACCTGTAACACACAGTCTTTAACACAGCCTGAATGACACCTTCACTACTGCAAAGGGAATATTTCAAAGCACATCAACACAAGAGGGCTGCTGAGATTTTGACATCTCCACATCATCACCATGACAAAAGCAGTGTCCTTTCCCTCCCCCTCCCTTTCCTTTTTTCTCACAATCAAAAGATGAAAATGTGACTGGGGAACTAAACTGCACTGGGAGAGCAGCACACAAACTGGTCACTCACCACCTCATCATTAATGGAGAAGATTAAAGAAGGCCAACATTTTCACACCCATACACAACTCTTCCTGTATAGAAAGCATACTGATCTGTAATGTTGAAAGGATTTCAGTACATGCATATTGTGGATAAGTGCTGGGGTGAGCTCAAGACAATCTTTATGATTACAGGAATAGGACAGAGTTTGTCCAATACCGAGGCATGTCACAGTTAGCACAATAATAAGCTTAAAATGCCCATTAGGTAGAATTCAATCAACCAGGTTGCATCAACCAAACTGAATGCCCCTCCCTTTCCTCTCTCTTTCCAAACATGCATTAGAACGTACGGTGACCATCAGGTGCATGTAGCGTACATCCAATATTTAAATTCACACTCCCTTGCTTCATCCATGTGATAATACGTATGATCCTTCATAGTTCAAAATCTGGGTTCTTAAACTTGTCAGCCAGGACAAGCAAACAATGATTCCTCTTCATTCTTCTTTCTTATCTTCCTTTCTTCTGGATTCTTCCAGCCACTTGTAAAAACGTGGAACATTGAAGGTGCTCCATAGAGGTTTGTTCATTCTGGGCTACTGTAGGAGCACAACATGGCGGCTCCATAGATGGGGACCCTTTCGCTTGATATCAAGAAAAATAAAGGAGCAGTAATAAGTCCAGTGCCACCACCTGAAAGTTTGAATAACCACAGTATGTTGTACGGAAGCTCATTTTGGACAATACTGAATATTTTAGGTCAATATAAAACATACAGATGTGACAGAAATGAATGAACAATAAATATTTGTTTATTTAATATAAATTATTTATATAGTATACTGTATAGTTTATTGTCTGTTTATGGATATGCACTGTTGGCCACTGTTTTAATTATCTCGTTTTTTCTGTTAACTTGTTAAATGTAGCACTGTGATTCTGGGGGAACTACGGTTCATTCCTAGTATTGTATCTGTCTAAATACTTTTTGAACTGACTTAATATGTGTTGAGGGCACTGAAACAATGTAAGATATTGATCTGACCAATTAGTCCCTGGCCATGTTTAAAAGCCTAACATGGAGGTTTTAGAATTGTTGCATATTATTTCAACTTCCTGTTACATTACATTACATTACAGGCATTTAGCAGACGCTCTTATCCAGAGCGACGTACAACAAGTGAATTTCCTGTGAATTTATTTTTCATCATTAACGCCTTGCTATTATCTATCTATCTATCTATCTATCTATCTATCTATCTATCTATCTATCTATCTATCTATCTATCTATCTATCTATCTAATATGATGCCAGGTTAAATGCCATATAGGAATTAGCAAAACTCTTACTTCAGCTAATATCTTTACCCCAACCACTGACACTGAAGTGACTTCTTTCTCACTCAGTTCACTCAGACAATATCAAGCTAGTATAAAGTAGAAGTGCTAAGTCCCCTCCTTGCAACACCACCCCATGTTTACTAATCCTGCCTAACAAAGTGATGTTAACAGGACTTTCTCAACATATCCTCAAATCTTATAGAGTGATATTAGGATCCAGTATTTTTTCCCCCCATTATCCTCAGAAAGTTCCAAGAAGTCCCTGCTATTATACAGACAGCACTACATAATACCAGAGCAGCCAAAAAAAATGCACTATATGGCCAAAAATTTGACCTGACCTTCACAACCATATATGGCTCTTCCTTAAAATCTGGAAGCCCGGAGTTTACTGGATGCCTTTGTATAATTCCCTTCACTAGAATTAAAGGGGTTAAGCCCAAACTTGTTCCAGCATGGCCATGTCCCTGTGAGCAAAGCAAGGTCCATGAAGATATGGTTTGCCAAGGCTGGAGTGAAAGAATAATGTATACTGAATGTTCTGTCAGTGTAGGATTTGTCAAAACCAAAGCCAAGCATTCGCTAACGTTCTGAAAATGCCCCTTTTTGGATTTTTTATTTTTTATTTTTAAAAAGATAAATGAGTGGCACGGCAGAATTCAGGAGTGCGCAGCATACAATCTTACCCTGTCACTTTTTCCCGGCTTGATGCAATCACCCTGCCCAAAAATCTGTACAAAATTTACCTCTTTATCCGTTATTGCTCAGGACTTGTGTAGAAATAAAAGCAGTGTAGAAACATTGTGCTTTTCACACATCACTGCTAAACCTTACACCCTATAAAGAGGATTTCTGTAGCGCTTAGTTATAATAAAAATGAGTTTGAGTATGAGAAATGAGTTATTTCTTGAATCAACTCTTTGTTAATGTTGAAGTGATAGATCTTTTGTTGGAACCATGTGGACAGTGGCTTTCAGTAGATGAAAGATGCTTCTAAAGGTTTTACGTGAGTGCCCTTTAAAGCAGCAACACTCTGCTGTTTTTCTGACTGCCCAAGGAGCCTGAGGGTATGGTCAAGTTTAGCTAGAACTGTCATTTAGTCAAAAATAAATAAATAAATAGATAGATAAATAGATAAATAAGTAAAATGCAAGGGAAACAAATAAATAAAAATAATCAAAGCACGCCTTCTGCTATTTTTTAAAATGCTCCAAAATAATTCCAGCAGGAGCGCAATACAACTGATGCCTACACTTTCACAACAAACGCATGTTTATGTAAATCATAGTGCTCTCCTGTTCTGTATTCCTCATCCATCTAGGCAAAAATAAATGTTTTTAATGTTACAGAAGATGCTGAAATTGCAGCTAAACTTCCATGAACGTATGCACCTGTGTTGTTTCTGCAGTTTAAAATTCAAGGTGAAGACGTGAGCTGCAGCATATGGAAAAAATGTTTCCACACTGAAGACCCATTCTGTATCTTGTTGGTGGTGAAACAGTGACAGCTGAGGGCCGATTCATCTGGCAGAGCCAGTCTCTGTAGATTCTTCAGTCTGTGTTAACTCAAATGATGAAATTTATACTGCAGCACACTACACTACTAGACTTTTAAAACTACGAGATGCCAAAGTCAACTATGCGAGATTCGCAGCGTCAGTGCCAAAACATGGAAATGCTGTCAAAGAGTTTGGGAATTAAAGAGCTTTTAGCTTCAAATGAAATTAATGTTTAACAGCATTTAATATTACAAGATTAAAATATTTTCTTCTTCATATTTTTGGCTCTGATTCAGGATTTCCCTATTTGAGGAAAAAGCATGATGGAGCCCTTTATAAAATTAAGAACAAATAGTGTAATAATACAAACTACAAAGACCAAAATCCTATGCACACAAAATCCCTCGTAACCTGTTCTGTTTGAACCGCAAGTCAATGTGACATTCATAACTTGCCATAGTTCTGCAGATCGCAGACTCTATAAGGACACCGAGTGTTGCTCATTTTGATGACGCTCAAGAAGGCATGATGAAGAGAAAAGCTGGCTGAATAAATGTAAACCTAAATGCAGTTAGTGGATGATTTGTGAGGTCCAAAATTATGCTGAACTGATGAAAGGATGGATGGATGCTGAACACTCTCCCCTCCAAAAGTATTGGAACGGCACCGCTAATTCTTCCGGTTTTTTTGCATACTCTGAAGACATTTGGGTTTGAGATCAAAAGTTGAATATGAGATGACGAATAAAAAGTTCAGCTTCCGCTTCTTCATATTTACCTCTCGATGTGTTTAACATCTTAAAACTTGGTACATTTGGTGGCAGACCACCCAACATTTAGGTAAGCAAAAGTATAGGAATAGATAACGTTAAGGTAAATTAAAATAAATAAACAGGTAAAATTTGAATGCATATCCCTTGTGTGCAGTAACTGCATCAAGCCCACTGACATCACCAAATTGATGTGTTCTTCTTGTGTAATGTTTTTCCAGGGTTCTACCAAAGCTTCTTACAGTTCATGTTTGTTTTGGGGGATTCATGCCTTTAGTCTCCTCTTCAGGAGGTGAAATGCATGCTCAGTTGGTTAAGAGCTGATAATTGACTTGGGCAGTCTAATAACCTTCCATTCCCCCCCCCCCCGGATTAAGTCCTTTCTTGTGTTGGTAGAGTGTTTTGATTTATTGTTTTGCTCCATGATGAAGTTTCTCCCAATTCGAATGGCTGCATTTCTCTGTAAATTGGCAGACGATAATGCTGTAAACTTCTGAATTCCTTCTACTGCTACCATCGTGAGCTACATAATCAATAAAGATTAGCTATTCTGTTCCAGAAGCATGTTTGCGTGATCAGCGTGTACGTTTTGGATCGTGAGCAGATGTATTCTGTCTCCACACTTTGGCCTTTCCATCATTTTGGTAGAGGTTCCAAAACTTTTGTGGCTCATCTGGCCTTCCAGTTCTTCCTGCTGATGTGTGGGTTGCATCTTGTGGCATGGGCTTTACGTTTATGCTTTCGAAGTCTTTTTCATATGGTGAATTGTGATAACCTCACCACCCATGCCCTGTAGAAGTTGTTGGTGATGTCACTGACTGTTGTTTCTGAGTTTTTCTTTACAGATCTCGCAATATTTCTGCCATCAACCACCGTTCTTTTCTTGACCTGTTTGATGTCTTGTTAGTACGCTAGTGATTTCTTTCTGTTTAAGGGCATTCCAAATTGTTGCATTGGCTATGCATGCTGCTTGTGCTGTGGCTCTCAATGATTTGCCCTCTTTTTCAGCTTCAAACTGGCTTGCTTTTCTCCAATGGACAGCTCTCTTTTCTTCATGTTGGTTTACTATTTTTAACAACAAATGCAGTCATTACATGTGCAAACCCAGGGCTCCAACGAAGAGTAGACATTCAGAGCTATTATTTTCCAATATTTTGATCACTTGAAAAATGGCTCTGCGTTATATTCTAAGCTTTTTAACACATGTGCTCTTTTCTTTTTATCTCTAATCCAAATGGCTTCAGTATGTAGCCAAAACAAACGAATTGACCTTGCTGTTCCTATACTTTCAGTGGGGACTGTATGTTCCCTAGATAATCTCATTTGCTTTTTCCGCAGTTTTTACAGAAAGCTGCCCATCTTTACAGCTCCAAGGTCTGTGAGGGACAGCTTATTCGTTTGCCTCTCTGCATTGTCACTGCTGTATTCAGCAGTGAGTTTGAAAAGAAAAACCATGACATTTCAATAGATAGCAGCCTTGAGAGATTTCAGACTTAAGGGTTTGTTTTTTATGTGAGTTTTTGGCAATGGACTGAGCAATAATCTCTCCTCGCATAGTGTGTATAGGCTTACACATTGATACACAAACAGATGCCTATATTAGACTGCACAGTATAAGTGTACTTAAGCAGAAGACACATTCAAATATAGCGTGTACAACCACAGACTCAATTCACAATAGCACTTTCATCACCATCAACTGGATGAAAAATGAATAGCACATCATCTCGAAAAACATGAAGCCACCAAGGCTCAAGCATTCCTGCTGGGTGGCTGCAGTAAAAAATAATTATCCCCACCCATCCCCAAGTGTTTCAGTGGCAAAACAACCATGCCACTTTTCTCTCCTAAACTGCTGTTCCATCTACAATGCCAAATTTGAACAGACAGTTTCCCCTTACCTTTTATCTACACATTTCCCACCCCCAGAAATTAGTTCTGAAAATGCTTTTCAACTATAAAATAAGGTGTGACTACATGACTATCAATGTTTCTGGAAGATACCGGTTACCTTCACCACATGATTTATTTCCATATTTCAACTTGTTTAAACTCTTCTGTACACATGCACGTCTACATACATGTAGCCAATTCTATTAAAAACATTTGAAACAGCAAGAGGTTTTATAGGAATAGGTTAGTGCATTCATGCCAGCTACCTAGCCATATAGCAATCACTCTAGCTACCTAGCCATATACGTAGCTTCCATCCAACAAACTAGCTATCGAAATTGTGCGACAGAGAACACACAATATTTGTAACATTAGGATGGAGTTTATGAGTAGTTAGTTAGTTTACAGTGCGCTCAGAATAGCCGTGCATCCCAAGTAATGAGTTTTAACTCACCCTGGTGAGCTCACTGCCGGTTCATTACGCATTAGTCACATCCATCTGTCAGCTAAATTGCATTTCATGTGATAAATGTCCCTCCTAGATTCATCTGTTGAAATATGTATGAAATATCTATAGGTAAAACTATTTAAGCTCTCTGGATAGACCTAATAAAGAGAATTTGAGAAATCATTTCTACTGGAGAAGGTGTGAAGGTGCAAAGCAGTGACTTCGCCACTCGTCATTCCTGTGCAAACTAGACAAGGAGAAAGGTCCTATTGTGCAGACGCTATCTGCAAATTTGCCAACGCGATGAGTGTTCATTACTATAGAATGGGTGTGAACAGGAGCACGCTACCTATATTTTACACAGTTCGTGGTCATCTTATGTTCCTTGACATGTATGGCATGTAAAAAAAAAACCTCCACGTGACACATGCATTTATCTACCACTGTATTCATACACAACAATTGTTTTGGCCAGTTGATCTGACCATTGTTCCTTCTCAGATATGTTTTTGTTTTGCTGCATTCGAGAGACCTCTTGTGGAAGGCGATTGCAATTTAATATAGTGCAGAGAATACATGAGTGGCATCTGGTCTTTTTCAAAACAAAGCAATTTTACTGGCACGTCTGCGTATTGTAGAATGCTGCCAACGCTTTAGGAAGCAATAATGATGCTAATAAAAATAAATAGTAGTAATAAAAGCAGAAATGAACAAGTTAATAATAAGTAAACCAATGAAATATGGTGGAAACAGGGTCTTCCAGTTGTGGAAAAGCAAGAAGGAAAAATGCTTGGCCTTTTCATTTAGGATTAAGATGTAGGACTAAACTTAGGAGACGGAACACAAATCACAGATTCAGAATCAATTTCCATCTATGCCCCCATCTCTCTCTCTCTCTCTCTCTCTCTCTCTCTCTCTCTCTCTCTCTCTCTCTCTCTCTCTCTCACTCTCTCTCTCTCT
>JAQLOM010000008.1:7327884-7339234 GCA_030068315.1 Chrysichthys thysi | reverse complement strand
AGGCGTATGGCAACGTCACCGTATTCAGACCCGTTGATTGGATAGGATGGTGTAATAGCTATTTTGAGGAAAGAGAGAACTGTTTATGAGGAAAAAGAGGAGGATGGATTTTGTTTACAAATAATCCTAATTTCTGGTGAGTAAAATGTGGCGATTTTCCTAAATAATAATGCAAGTTTATGAGGTTATTATTGATGTTTTTTATGTGTGTCACGGCTGTAGCTGCCGTAGAAAGGAACTTGTTCACCCCTGGTTTGTCGATTCAATAAAGTTCAGTAGTTCACCTACTGAAGTCCTAGGTGTGAAATGCACAGTCCACCACTGCGTTCTGGATAAGGGTGTCTGTTAAATTCTGTAAATATAATCAGAATCAGAAATAATAATAATATTGATAATAATGATAATAGTCTGCAGTATATTCCATGTGTACAGCTTTATGAAAATTATGATTTGATGGTGATCAAGTTGTTAGTTAGTCTTCTTATGAGTAAATTTACACGCATTCCGTAGCATTTTCCAAATGTTACAGGATTTTCGGATTTTTGAGTAAGGATTTTTTTTTTTTTCTTTTGGGTAAACACTTGTATGATTAGGCATAAATCCATATGTATCCAGCTTGATAAAAGATTGTGCTTTGTGCCAGTTTTCATCTGATCCCCAAGTTATTTGTGTTGCTGCACTTTTCCAAAAAAAAAAAAAAAAAAAGCTAGTTTGATGACTTGTTCCTCTTCTTGTGCAGAAGATAATGTTGGCCACTGAGTCAGTATTTTATTTCATTTTTATTTTAGCCTAGGTGTCCCTACATATCAGACAAGTTTCCTTTCATATGATATAGAAGATCTAGTCTTCTTTTTTATCTTTCCATATGTTGGTTGGCTGTGATGAGGAAAAACCTGGGGAATGCTTGTTCCTTCTATGTTTCTTCCTGTAGAAAAAAAATATTTACATACTTAAAGCAGCTCAGCAGAAACCTTGATCCAGACCCTCATTCCCTCATTCTTCACTATATATTTGACCACTGATCTGTTGCACAATCAGATCCTGCACTTTAGTAACTCCCTTGTAGTCGAGTTTAATTTCTTCATTAGAACGTCTTTCTCCAACAAGGTTCTCTGTCTGGTAGGATCTTTACCCACTTGGATTGGATATGAAGTTACTTTCTTTATTCTTCATGCATTGCTTAAGAATTAGGGCTACACATTAATTTCGATCAATTAATCACAGAAAAAATAATGTGCTAAAAATATTAACTCTGATTTATCTCATTCTGTGGTGCCCTTTGACTACATGGTGCCATTCTGGCCACAGTGGCTTTGTAAAATGAGGGAGGCAGATGGGAGCACGCTGCTTGGCACAGTGAAAGAAATGTATATGTTTGAAAAACGCCCAGACAAAACAGTTGATGGGTACGCAGCCCCTAAAGGAATCCTGTACAGTTTCCTGTGCGCGCCAGAAACTTTCTTGAACATGAAACTTGCTTGTGTGCACCAGAAACTCACTCGTGTGCACATGAAACTTTCACTTTCTGAGAAAGTTTCTGGTACACACAATATACTGTACAAGAAGTTTTTGTTTGTTTGTTTCTTTGCTTGTCCATGTTCCTTTAGGGGCTCTGTAGGAATATCACCTCAGTGATGAGCATTAAAGAGCTAGCCTGGAGGTCTTCAATGCTAGCGCTAGCAGCCAGGCTTAGCAAGTCACAATCGACAAGGTGTTTAGACAAAACTGAGCGAGTCTACCTGTGACTGACTATGAAGTCTGTAATCTTGGTTATTCACCAATTCACTCATCTGGCAAAATTTATTTGAACTGAAATATTTTTAAGTACTTTCACAGCAAAAATTGGTGTATGCGATTAATTTGATTCGTTTTTTAATCACTTGGCATCGTTAATAATGATATAGTACAGTATAATATAATATGCCGTGCACAATGTTACTACCTCGATCCAACAATACCAGAAAAGCACCAGAATTAGACACTCTGTTTCTGGATATTCTGAAGTTGAAGTCATGTAAGAGTTTCATTCTTGTTTTTTATTGCGTATTGATTAACATTGTATTATTATGTATCTCTTTTTCCAGTACAAACATAACTGAACACTATATTCATTTCTGCTTGCTTTTCACAGAAGGGGCTGGTTTCCATCCTCCTACTGTCGTCCATATGTAGAACCTGTGGTAAATAACAGGTAATCAGACTCCCCCGCATACGCACTCACAGTTCTCTGTAATCCTCTTGATTGCTGCTGATAGTGATCAGTTCTTCTTTGAAGACAAGGAAACCCAAGCTAGGTTCAGGCTCTATTTTAGGATCATTAGATTTAAAGACCTTTAGCTCCTCATTGTTAGAAAGTACAGCAGTGCTACAGCTCCTGAATAGTCACATAAAAGGCACATTAGGAGGAAATACATCACCAAGTAACCTAGGTTAAAGACCTCAGGACCTCAGACTGAAAACATTTTGTTATGCGTCTATTGTGTTCTTCAACTTGATTCTCTTGAAGTACTTGAGTTTAAAAATGTGACTCACTCAGTGTGCTGGCCCTTAATGGACCAGTCGGGTGGAAAAGCTCAGCTGGGTTGCATGTGTACACTGGGACGGTAAAGTGGCAAAGTAAGCCACTAATAGGGTCCCTCTGTATAGTATGTTGAGTATGCATTTCTATAGAAGCGCCACCCTTTGTTTTGATCCTGTACGTTCAATAAAATGCATTATTGTCTCAGACAGCCTATGTATAGCTTTGCACCTACAGTAGCACTTAAAGAAAACATTTTAGTGTTAAAATCATTTTATTTGTCTATTCCTTATAAACATTGCCTTATTAACCATGTGAATAGTGTAATATGGATTCCTCTGTGCATTAATATGTGGTCATTTCTAACACGTGGCCTACTGTTGAAGTGTTGTTGGGAATCCTCCGGCTCGCAGTAAGAGCGTGGCCAACCTCGTGCAGCAGGACCCCGAGGATGATGTGCTCCTGCCTCCTCCTGACTACAGCGACACTCCTGTCAGGAGGAACTCAACCAAGTCCCTGATTCAGACGCATGTGCCTTCCTCGGAAAACACTGTAAGTAGCACACTCACTCATCTCCTCATATGTAGAATGACCCGTTTTGAGTTGTCTTAGAGCGGAAAAGAATCTCAGAACATCAACATGCCAAACTTGAGGCAAATGGAGTACAGCACCGAAAGAGCACATCATGTTCCACTCCTGTCAGCCAAATACAGGAATCTGAGGCTACAGTGGGCTCAGGATATTTTGAATAAACACACCCATTCCAAAGAAGTTAAATCGCATAGCTGTCTGAGTCATTAGGTCAACACAACCATATTTGTGTAAGTCTGTGATGTGCGGTGGCTTTGTGCCTGCCTTGGCACAGAGATACAGAACACATTAATGTGTCATAGATATCATTACAGTCCATGTGCCTGAGTAGATCATAGGATCAGCTACACCTTAAAGAGGATTGGCGCTGGAACAATGCTAAATCCTCAACGCTAGACCAGAGGTGTGGCATTAACAATGCCTGAAAAAAGGCCTTTTTACAGAGTCACCTTGAAAGCTCTGGTGTGTTTACATATGTTGAAATGAACTCTACTGTTTGCATTAAAGTGCATCATGCAAGCCATCTTTAGAATTATATTGGCATTAGGCTACAATTGTCACTCAAAAATGTTTGAAGGCTTATTAGCGCCCTTTAGGAGGTCTAACAAGGAATTAAGTGTTTTGCATTTATGCAAGGCATTAGCAAAACTGTGGTTACATGTAAATAAATTTTTTTGTACGAACAAAAGCCTGTTATATCACAAAATAAAACGCATCTTTGTTGCTAGTCACAATCTGTTCATCCCATCAGCATGTTTAGTGTCAGTTCTAGAATAGCATGAAATATGATCTCTCTAACTAAATATACACCAGCTATCTCATGTTCCTATTAACCATCAGAATCTGTCTTCATGTAAAGTGTATGATGATATGGGCGAGGCAGCTAACTAGGATTGGCATGAAGCATCATATGAGGATAAAGACAGCCCTGATTTTGTGGTGTTCGCCAGTAGGAGGCTTGAACGTTGACACAGTGAAATGGGATACTCCTCTCTAAGCCCTGTGAAATATTCATTGCCCTCCCAATCCTCGGTGAGCCCCGGAGCCTCCTCACATCCGGGTCGTGGCTCAGCCTCGCTGATGGAATTCCACACTGAGCTCAACCTGAAACCACCCCCGCCATACTGAACTAAGTCACTCATTCAGCCATTTGGCTATTCACATTGTGTGATTAAGTTCTTCCAGTAGAAAGTCAACGATGGAGGTGTGAAGGCCTGTTGGCCAACACCTGCACCGGATTGACTCACCCTTTGGCATGTGATTACTCAGTCAGGGCTTAGTTTTTGAATAGTCCTGGAAAACCAAGGTAAGCACAGAGATGGGAGATCACAAGCACTCATTTCATCTGGAAGAGCAAAGCTGGATGATTATGATTCTGGGCAACATTGCTGCATCTAATCCACTTGAATCAGCCTTGTTCACAGAAGGGAGAATGAAAAGTCACAAATTTTGGTGGTGTGAGAACAGTCACAAATAAGTAAAAATAGAGTGTGATCAGTGAAATTTAATTCAAGAGGCAGAGAGGGAGGGAAGGATGAGAGATAAATTAACACTCCCGACTGTAAAACATACTCTTAAACAGATTCAATTCTGTCAGTTTCTGTTAGTTTTATGAGAAAAGAGACTTATAATCTATGTACTAAAAGAACTAACCCTGGTAAGATTAGCATATTAAATACTCCTGGAATGGGCACAAGCTATACTTTTTGTTTTATCTCTCAGTTGTTACTTCTGAAGGTTGCAGTCTTGTGTAGACTGCCGTCTAGTCTGCCATCTTGTGTTGACATTGTGTCAGTGCACAACACAGCCCTATACTTGACACACTTGAACGAGTCAAAGATGAATGGCGTTCGTTTTAAACCTAAATTTCACCGCAGTTGCACTGTCCCAAGAAATAATTCTTTAAATTACCTTACAATACTGTGTTTCTACAGCTGTAATTATTTTTTTGTTCATGGCTGTTCATGCCATATTACGTTAACAGTGTGTTTGGAAAAGGCAGCCATAGTTCAGTTCAGCTATACTGTAGATGAACACAAACGGCTGTTCTGTAACAGAAATTTGGGTAAAACTGACAAGCAGCAGGGCAGGATTCCACACTGCGGTTCAATCTATGTGAAAGTTTTGCCGAGTTAGCCGCCAGACCAGTCTGACTAGCTGAACACTGGCCTCTCCTTAATATCATGAGCACAGATAGATCTCGTTTTGTGGTTTTCTGTTATCATAGTAATCCTAAATAAACACAGGGAGGCAATGCCTGTTAGAGCAGCCTACAGCGTTTTGATGTCAAAAAGTATGCTTTTGAGGATGTAATGAGATATAACATGCGAACATGATATGCGTTTTCTTTGTCCTAGGTTTCTCAGCCAAATGGAATTTCAAAGCCGCCTTTTCTAGGGTGAGTATGCAACTCAAGTGGATTATCCTGACAGTGGATTGATATCCTTAACACTCAATGGCAACTTATTAAACAGGTTGATGTGATCTCCAGGAGCTTCCTACAAGACACACGCCAATTATTTTTAGAATTACATAATTAGTATTAGCTAGAGGTTCTGTAATGAACGCACGGACTCCAAAAGGACAGTATTTATCTGTCCAGTTGAGAAATATCTACATATGTTTGTTCTACCATTTCCTTTTGTCCAGTTTGAGTTTGGCCAGTCTATACCATTTACAGTAGTAGAACGGCAAACGAGTATATACACGTCGTGAGCAGCACAGCCCTAGAAATGTATCCAAAACACTCCTGGGACATGCCTGACTCATGAATTTTGTGAAAACAAAAGCATTCCAGAAACATTCCGTCATTCTTACCCGCTTTTCCACCACTGTTTCTGGAGTGTTGACATTACTAAGGAGACGCCGCTGCCGGTCGTTACCCAGTCTGACGTGCACACAGTTCCAGTGGAAAATTTGAGTGTTTGTGGTGTGTCACAAATAAAATGTTAAATTGCAATTAAGGATATTTAGGCTATTTACTGAACATGCTCTTTGTTAAAGCTGATTATTCACAACACTGTTGAATCATTGAATCAGTAGATGTGGATTAATTTTCTGTAACGGCATGGCTGTGACTGTAAAAATAAATGATCACTTTCTACTGATGCACTGGTTCTAACACATTATTTTTTTTATAGTATGTAAAAACATCCAGAGGGACTTTGCAGATGCACCGTATGGTGCGTGGCTAATAATAAATGATTAAAAAATGTGGGGGGTTTTTTTTGTTTGTTTTTTCAAGAAAAACATGTAATGGTTGATAGTGTGAGGTTTTCTGTAAAGAAACTTATATGTTATGTTTATGTAAGGAGCCTCCAGTGTCAGTGCTTTGCCTCAAGAAAGTCTTCAGGACATCAGGCCTTGGCATTTTCTGGATTTTCAGTGTCATGACAAGCTGCATTTTTCAGTTTATAACTTAGTTGGTAATGAAGCAGCTCTGTAAGTGCTGTAATATATAGGTGATAACAGGGACTAACTTGTCTTGATGAAGTTCCTATTAGAAGTGCTGTTCATTAATGAATAATCACATTAGGGGTTGTAATGGCCCGCATCGGGCAAATGTTGGCAGACCCTTAGGTCAAAATTACGTTTTACAAATGCTCTTTTATTATCGTCAGGAACAAAATATTCAAACAGTGGTCAAATAGAACAGTGAAGCTTTTTGTAAGGAGGTGTTCATTTAAGATTTATGGAAGTCATCTCCAGTGTCACCGCTTTGTAATAGACTGTAGCTTTTCAGGAGTTTCTCTGTAGCATGGCAAGCTGCATTTTTTTTTTTGTCTTATTGACATCACTGCATGTAGTTGTTGTAAGTGATAACAAGAACTAAGTTGTTTCACGGATGTTCCATAATGTTATATATAACTATAAATGGATAAAAAAATCTATGTTTTGGCAAATTGCTCTGCTATCAGAGGACTGATCTTCGAAAAATATAGGTCAGATAGATATAGGTATAGATACAGGTCATTTAGACATATGTAGCCAATGCTCATCAGAGTGTTTTACCTCCTCAGGGGTGGAAACCCTTTTGCCACGGTGAAGCTGAGGCCCACGGTCACCAACGACAGATCGGCTCCAAAGATCTGATCTTCACAATCTCCAAGCCTTCTAACCATCAGCAGCTCTTTCCCCCACTGACACCACCACCACCACCGCTACGTGAATGCACGCCTTTCTTCTGCAGAGTTCTACATTATACTTGAGTTTTAGGCCATGTTGGATTTGGACTAGATACCATGGTGGCCTCATTACAAATGGGCAAATTAGTCATCTACCTATGTACATTATAAAAGCCAATATACACATACATGTTTTAAAATCATTCCAATGATCGTGCTGCCTTATAGGATTTGTCCCAGACAATGAGCAAGAGCAGCGCCAGCTAGATCTATTATAGAGTAAATATGTTTATAACATATTCTGTCTTGAGTTTTTACCTGAGGTGTTGATGACTGCTTTTAAGTTGCAAGAATAACACGCCTCCTCTGTGCTGAGATGGACCTGACCTTGGAACGTTTAAATAACTGTTGAGAATATTGCATTGTCTTGGGACAGGTGATGAATGGAGACCACAGCACTGAAATGTTCAGGTATCTATAGTGTTGCTGATGAACTTGTGCAGGATTACTTAAACCGTTATCAGGTTATTTAATATCTCGAACATCATGGTACACTCGATTAAATGTATGCTTTAATTCCAAAAGCTTGATAGTGCGTTTAGATTTCATTTCAGTTATGCTTCTACATACTATTTAATACCCCTTTTTATTTTTTTCTCAGAGAAGACACGTTCACGTTAATGTTATGATGTCACTGAAAATAATTTCTTAATGTCCGTTTTCTATTCACGAGCATCCTCACTTGTCTTTGAGTCACACTGATTAAACAGACCTTATTACTTAGACAGATTGTACTTAAATTCATTTTAAAGATTTAGGGTAGCCGTTTATTCATTTCATCAAGACGGTTTTCTCTATTCCGATGCCCTGTGAATCACTGCTGTATAAAATAAAAATGTTTTATTTCTTTTAGTAGTTTGTACTGTTTGATTATAACACAGCTGATGAGGTATCCTCAGGGTAGGTAGGATTGAAGGTACGGTGTGTTATTTTGTGTAACCTAAACATCAACCCTTTGACTTGTGTAAGTCATTTCTTTCCAGGCTAAAGCAAAGGTTCTGTGAAAAAGACGACGGCTCAGCAAAAGCAGCCTAAATCAGATTGACTGGTAGAGACTGCGTGTAGTGTCTATGGCCTTCCCAAGTGCAAATCTGCAGGTTACAAACACAATCTCTTTGCAGTTTAGACTAGGGTAGCCTTTGAGGTGATGCTTTATCCTCACATTAGTGCTTAATAAAATGGCCAGTGAACTCTGGATGTTCAAAATAACACACCTGGCTTTGCTGGCCTTGCAGAAGGGACGTCTTTATTATTTCCCATGTCAGACACAAATTTTGTGTATGTATGCTGAAAGGGTAGATAGTGCTTTGCTCCGAGTGTTGAACTGCCCGGTAACGTCACACAAGTAGCAGTTTGAAAAGTTGTGATGGCCAGCTTTACGCGTTTTGAAGGAAGCCTTAGCTGTGACATGAGAGGTAAGAGCTAGTGGTGACCAAATTAAGAGAAGACAGTACATTAGTATCATAAAAGAGCACAATGTGGTGTCCCACAGGGTTCGGTTTTAGATTCGTTGGGAAAAGCCCATGGGTCTTGTAATTTGCAAACCACAAATTGGTTTTCAGTTCTACATATTTATCCATTTGGCCAGATCTTGGAACAAGTAAAATGGAAGATGTGTAAAAAGCATTGATGAATGGGAAATTCCTTATCTTTAATTCTGATTAAACTGTTGTTGTGTGCCAACTTTGCCTGCAAGGTGGTTGCCTTATACTGTGGAACCCAAAGTATCAGTACAGGAGGTTGGTGGGGGTTTTTTTTTTAGATAAGGTTTCTGAAGATGCATGTTATAAATAAAAGAAAGATATCCAGAATAAAACACGTTTATCCTAGATTGTACAGCAACTCCTCAGGAAAGAGTCAGTGCATATTGCTCCAGTAGTTCTTCAGTCTGCTTAAGTCCTGTGTGGTCAGTAAGGTCCTGCTAATGACCTTAGAGCTTCAACATGGTTTAGCTCTTACATATAAAAACATCTGAACTCCTGAGCAGTGTAACCTATCCTTACATTTGACAGACTTCAACTGCTATGAACAGTGATTTCTGTTAACTAAAATTATTAGTAGATGCATTTTTCATTTGTACTTGATTATATTTATGACTTGTTTGCTTCATTGTTATTATTGTGCTTTAAATATAACAGAATAACACTGACATAAAATGAAGAGTGCTTCATATACAAAAAGATAATTTTATAGAACTAGAGAAAAAAAAAATTACTCATCACAACCAAAAAATAACAGCAACAGCAGCATATCTAGAAGTTTTATTTACAGTTTTGTTCATATAAAAATTCTGAACTGATTATACATGCAGTGATCTAAATCCAATACCCCTGATGTTTAATTACATGATAAAATAATGGCAGCAAGGACATTTATTATAATCAGTGGAAAAAAACTGGAACACAAAGGGACATTCTTTCTGTTCTGATTGTCTTTCAGTTGCAGTTTTCAGGAAATGAAAATGGTATTGTCAGATCTGCTGATCCGGAAAATTATTTGTTCTTAATTTAACATTTAAATCATTTTAACGCTAATCATTAGCGAAGTGCTATAATCGGCATTCTGCCTCTGAAATAAGTGACAGCCGAGACGCTTAAACAGGAAAAAGCATTTCGAATGAAATTATAAATACCTCAGATTTACTAGCAGCACAGGATTTATTGTGCTAGAGGGAATGAAGGCGCTTGGCATCAAGTTAGTGCTAAACGTACTAAACAGGCCTGTTGTGGAGAATGGAGAGAAAGTGGTTTGGTCTTCTAGAAGCCTGATCATGGATGTTGGGTGGAGAACATGTTTTTGTTCTGTGAATGCAGCTGATGAGATGTAGCAATGATTCCCAACCCCACACAAGCAAAGTGCCATTGCTGAGGAGATCCTCATCTCGTACAAACAGGAGAACTTGGCGAAAATCAAAAGAAATCAACAAGGAAAAATGCATCATTTATAACCATGATTCAGAAATAATCAGGAGTTCAAATAGTGATCATCTCTCAACTTGTTCGCCAAGTCTCTTTGTGGTCTCCATTCTTCTGCAGTTTTAAATCGTGGCCATTTTTAAAGGCGCCAGTGAGTCCATGACATCTGGCTTACACGATTTAAAAATGATAATGAAATCACAGAAAGAAAGGCAAACCAACAGTCTTTCAAAGCATGGCAAAATACAAAACTTAAGCCGCCCCCTGCTAATATTTTAAAGAAACAGTTGAGAAACCATATGGCAACTTGCTATTATAAACTGGGCTATCATAGTATGTGCGATTTGCAGTTTTAAACATGGTTATGAAAACATGGATTTAAAAAGGGGGGGGAAAAAAAAAAAAAAAAAAAAAAACGCAAGCATTGGACAACGGGCTGCAAGACGAGGCTGTGGTTTGGTCCATCTAGCCAAAAGTGGCTCCGCAGTTGGGACATCTCCTCTGCCGCAGGGCCAGACAGAAGAGAATGCCGAGAGGGAAGAAGAAAATGGCACACATGATCCCCAAACAGGTGAAGTCCTCCTCCAACACACCCACCCTGCAAACAAGAACACAGGTCAGTGCAATTTCTCCCACAGGCTATTCTAGAAATCGTCTTGTGACTAACTGTGCCGTATTATGACTCCATGTCCGTGTTCTGGTCCTGACTTTCTCACTTGGTCGGTCATAACTTGATCAACCCTTGTGGCTATGCTTTTATACCGCAGTGCTGCTGAATTCTCCATTCTGATTGGTCAGAACATGGCAATTCATTTCCAATAAAGAGACGTTCTCTCAGTAGTGCTGGCTGCAAGACAACATCACAGGTTTATATTAACCTAGTCATTCTAATAACATTGTTTCTGTAGTAATAACTTGTTAACTCAAAGAAAGACTTGATATTTCCATCACTAAAGTTATTCCCCCCCCCTAAAGTTATAGCAGAATCCAAAATGTCTCTCAGATGTTCCATAGCATTAAATGTAGATACAGAAGGTTAACAGCACATCACAATTTTTAGTTGCTTAATGCAGTGTTTCCCAACCTTTTTTGAGCCACGGCACACTTTTTGCGTCAGGAAAATATGACGGCACACCGGGGGG
>JAQLOM010000008.1:7281449-7309456 GCA_030068315.1 Chrysichthys thysi | reverse complement strand
AAATAATAAAAATTAATGTGGCATGGCAGTATCGCGGTTTGACCTTTCGCGGGGGGTCGGCGGAACGTAACCCCCGCAATAGGCGTGGGTTCACTGTACAGTGGTACCCCACATAACGAACGCAATCCGTTCCAGGGGTGCGTTCGTTGTGCGGGGAGTTCGTTGTGCGAAAAATAATTCCCATAGACTTCTATCCATTCCAGGTTGCCACAAAAAATTGAGAAAAGTGAAAGTGAACCTGGAACCACCCACTGCTGATGATGCTTTGTCTTCACCTGAGACGCATCTGGCCGGATTCAGGCATTTTTTTTTTTTTTTAAACATAAAACATAAAACCGCGTTCCGCGGAGCATTTGTTAAACGGGGTACCACTGTATTTTCATTGCAATTGCAATTCACATATGAAACAGCAGAGGGCCCTGGAAATTACAGATCATGTCTTTAATGGCCCCGAAAACTGTATTCGATCTGGAGGTTCATCAGTGTTGATTAGAATGTCAAAAAAAATTTATCTCCTGTTTCAGATGAGAATGTCATCCTTTCCCACAGGAAGTGTAAAATTACTATAACCGGGCCCTGGCAGAAAGTCCCACCCATCCCTCTTATTGATGTCACCATTCTGCCGTGTCTGGCCCAGAGCAGCTTGGAGCAGGTGCCTGTGTGGGCCATCAGTGAGAAAGGAGACGTCCTGTGCCGTCTGGGAGTCACTGCAGAAAACCCAGCTGTGAGGACACACACATCCCATACAAGCAAAACTACGTTCCATCAGCGTTCAAATCTAACCGTAAAATATGTGCATGCAGATTCCACCTATATGGGCAAACTCGCTTCTGGTCACAGTGTGTGTGCATTTGAGCACATTTTAAGAACCTGAAAAATGTAGAGTAAGAGTAGCAACTAAGCTTACGTTAAAGTGCAGATAAGGTCATTTATTGTCAGCATGTAACTAAGTGTGAAAGTTTATTTGACTCATTAGTCCTTCAGTTGAGTAGTAGGTACATTTGCATATAAGAGATTCCACAAAGTGCTGATCCGGATGCAGAGTCTTCAGATGCTTGGATACCAAACATTTAAAAAAAAAAATTCTACATGATTTTACAGTAACAATGAAGCTTTAATTTAATGTGACTAAAATTTGAACCTTTAAAATTAATTTTAAAAAAAGTAGCTATAAATACAGTTTACATTAATAGCTGCATATCTTGATAGTTTCATGAATTAAACTCAGATCTGTTCATATGCCATTCTGGGCACCAAAATCTGCACTTGCTTTTGTGTAGCCTTGCTGAATAAGTTGCATAATAATGAGTCCTGATGAAAACCAAATCTAACTCTGTTATTGAACGTGGTATTTCAGTTTGAGCTTTATTAAGTGTACCTGAGCTTCACTTCTCTCTACACAGCCCCACTTAAGAGATACAGTGACTTGCAAAGGTATCCCCCCCCGGCATTTTTCATGTTTTGTTGCCTCACAACCTGTAATTTAAATGTTTTCTGTTATGTGATGGATCTGCACAAAATAGTCCAAGTTGTTGAAGTGAAATGAGAAATATATATTTTAAAAAAAACCTGAAAATTGGCATGTGCATATGTATTCACCCCCTTTGCCATGAAGCCCCTAAAAAGTCCTGGTGCAACCAATTACCTTCAAAAGTCACATAATTAGTGACTTGAAGTCCACCTGTGTGCAATCTAAGTGTCCCATGATCTGTCGGTATAAAACACACCTTTTCTGAAAGGCCCCAGAGGCTGTAACACCACTAAGCAAGAGTCATTACACCATGAAGACCAAGGAGCTCTCCAAAAAAGTCAGGGACAAAGTTGTTGAGAAATACAAGTCAGGGTTGGGTTATAAAAAATATCCAAATCTTTGACGATCCCTCAGAGCACCATCAAATCCATCATCTTCAAATGGAAAGAACATGGTATCACAACAAACCTGCCAAGAGGGGGCTGCCCACCAAAACTCACAGAACAGGCATGGAGGGCATTAATCAGAGAGGCAGCACAGAGACCAAAGAGAGTTACAGAGTTCCACAGCAGAGACTGGAGTATGTGGTCATAGGACCACAATAAGCCGTACACTCCATAGACCTGGGCTTTATGGACGAGTGGCCAGAAACAAGCCATTACTTAACATTAAAAATCAGAAGGCACGTTTTGAGTTTGCCCAAAGGCATGTGGCCGACTCTCCAAATGTATGGAGGAAGGTGCTCTGGTCATGTAACTTCGGCCACCAAGGAAAATGCTACATCTGGCACAAACCCCGCACATACCATCACCCCAGAACACCATCGCCACAGTGAAACATGGTGGCAGCATCATGCTGTGGGGCTGTTTTTAGCAGCCTGGACTGGGAAAGTAGTCTAAGTCGAGGGAAAGGTGGACAGTGCTAAATACAGGGATATTCTTGAGCAACACCTGTCAGTCTGCCTGCGATTTGAGACTGGGATGGAGGTTCACCTTTCAGCAGGACAATGACCCAAAGCATACTGCTAAAGCAACACTCGAGTGGTTTAAGGGGAAACATGTTGGAATGGCCTAGTCAAAGTCCAGACCTGAATCCAATTGAGAATCTGTGGTCAGACTTGAAGATTGCGGTACACAAGTGAAAACCATCCAACATGAAGGAGCTGGAGCAGTTTTGCCTTGAGGAATGGGCAAAAATCACAGTAGCAAGATGTGGCAAGCTCATAGAGACTTAGTCTCCAAAGTCCAAAGCGACTTGCAGCTGTAATTGCCACAAAAGGTGGCTCTACAAAGGACTGACTTTAGGGGGGTGGACAGTTATGCACACTGAAGTTTTCTCTTATTTTGTCCTATTTGTTGTTTGCTTCACAATAAAAAAGAAATGCATCTTCAAAGTTGCAGGAATGTTCTGAAAATGAAATGGTGCAAACTCTCAAACAATCCATTTTAATTCCAGGTTGTGAGGCAACAAAACATGAAAAATGCCAGGGGGTTGAATACTTTTGCAAGGCACTGTAACCACAGTATCCATGTGTACTAAATTGCTCACTGTAAAACATGAGCTGCTCAGACCGAGTGTCTCTGTACTGTAGGGAAGCTCGTGGCTCCATGTAGGAACAGATCAGCCCTTTAAGTCCATATCTATTGGTGGAGGACACCAGGTGTGGGCAATCGCTCGGGATGGATCAGTCTTCTACCGCGGCTCAGTTTCAGCCCAAAATCCTGCAGGTGAGATGCAGAGAAAGACCAAGGAATGTCATGTGTTTCACATCAATAAGAAATGAATGGTTTGTATTTAAATAGAATATAAATGTACACTTATCACATTTACCTCATTTGGCTGCTAATTTTTTTTTTCCCCCAACATGACTGAGCAGTTCGAGCCTGTGTCCATCAGAGGCACTTTTTACACTGGCAGCACCCATGACCTCGTTATAAGAGAGCTTCCAGAGTGCTTCTCTCAAGCTACTATTGTTGCAATGTCACAAAAAACATTAAGCACTTCCGCATTCCTCCACGAAAATGAATGAAAAGTCAAAGGATTTGAAAATAGACACTGCCCATGCAAAAAACTCATTTACTGGACACAGGCCTTTTAAGGTTTTTTCTCAAGGAGCCAACAATAGAAGCTTGGTGATGTGAGAATCCTGACAATCTTACAATCAGTAGCCCAATAGCTTAACCACTAAACTTCCACTGTCCCATGGGCCATTGGTGAGGGAACTACCTGTATATGATCATGTACCTTCAAATGCTAGGAGAAGTACTGCAGGAGTATGTAGCTGATGCACAACGCGATCCAGTTTCTGTAAGAGTGTTTGGATTGAAAGTGTTTAAGTTGTATTGAGATTTAGTGACTAGTGTGCAGCCAGGGCTGGCGGTTGCCTGGTATGGAGAATGAAAGGTAACAACTCTTCTTGGCATCATCTTCATTGGACCTTCGGCACACAAACATTTCACTACTAAAGCAGTTAATAAAGAGTGTAAAGCAGTTGAAAGAGTGGGATGCTCACTTGAGGGGAGAAATTTTGTACCCAGTGTAAAAGGTTAAGAACCTGAGGCTGTTGCTGTAAGTGGAAGACAAATAGTCAGGTCAGGGGCAAGAGTCACTGTTTGGCAGTTTTGTAGCTGCAATGCATATGATCATGCACATAAAGGTTAACACATTAACTGCCAAATTCTTTTCTGAAAATTGTCATGTATTTCTGTTAATTTACATCCAAATAGTAATAAAAACATCTACTTTCAAGAAATATGACAGTTAATTTTTCTGAAATTTAAATTTTTAGTCAAAGTCCCAGATGGGGATCATGGCACATGCCATCTATTTTTTATGCCATTCAATATATGATCCCCAAATGAGGACCACGGAAGCTAATGGGTTAAGAGCTTTATTTTATCTACACCTCAAACAGGAGCTTGGAAACATCCCCGGGTTGCTAGGTTTGAAATCCTCTGTAGCAGGATAAAGAGCTTGGCACCTAGAGGGAGCCTTTTCCTAGTGTCACTGCTTCTCTAAATTCAGATGAGTCAGTTTAGGTGGTTTGAGCAGCTCACAACGATGCCACCCAGATGGCTCCCACTTCCAGGCATTTCAGAGTTGTCTTGGGAACATCTTGTGATCCCCTTCAATGTGAGCTGAAATGTGTGGCCATTTTGGGTTGCCTTTTGCTATAGAGAAGCAGATGGAAGGTAAAATCAGGTGCCGTGAAGCTGATATAGTGTATATTTTAACATTATTTTCTAGGTGAGTGCTGGTACCACATCCCCTCTCCCAATAAACAGACTCTCAGACAGGTGTCTGTTGGCAGGACCTCTGTATACGCAGTTGATGAAATCGGTGAGAACCAACACCAGTCCTCACTATTTCTACATTTTTCTGTCAGCTAAAGTTTATTAAAGTGCTAATAGAATTTTGTGTAGGCATAACTCATTACCCCAAGGAGTTACCTAAAAAAACCAAGAGAACTTTAAGAGAACTTATTCAAGTACAGAAACTACCAGTTGTCACTGATGTGTACTTTTGTGTCTGAACACAGGTAATCTATGGTATAGGCAGGGTCTGACCCCTAGTTATCCTCAGGGTTCTGTATGGGATCTCATCTGTGGAAATGTGTGCAAAGTCTCGATTGGCCCACTGGACCAGGTATGAAACTTCTTGTTCTGTAAAACTCAGCAACTTTATTTTGTGGTGCCCCTGTCATTTGTAATATGGATTAAATTGGTGTTACTGGTGTTTTCCATTCATGTAAATGATTTTCTCCAGGTTTGGATAATTGCCGATAAGGTTCCAGGTCATCCAGCAGAGAGTTCTGGCACCGTGTGCCACAGGCTAGGAGTGCGGCCGATGCAGCCTAAAGGCTTGTCGTGGGACTTTGGAATTGGTGTAAGTTTTCATGTCGTTTATTACCCATCGCTTCCCATGGTGAAAAACATTCTTATACCACATTACTCATGACTAAAGCAGATCAATTCAGCCAGAGGTCCAAATAATGGAGAAGTGATAGCTAGAGCTACAATCCACTGCTGAATGTAATTGTTCCCCTGATTTTCTCCCAAACTTGGCCAATTCCCACCAACCCTCTAGCTCTCCCTCGTCTTAAGGGAAAGCTAGAGGGTGAAGGCTAACGCTCTTTCTATAAGACATGTGAAGCCAGCTAACTGCATTTTTTTTTTTTAACTGCTGTTCATGTAAATAGTAGGGGAGAGAGTATGCAATTCCTCCCACCCATACAACACAATCAGCTTTGCTCTCTTGGACTCCCAGTACTGAATAGCTCTGGCAACTTTTGGGATTGCAACTCACAATCTCAGGATGACAGCAAACACTTTTCTGTAGTGCCACTTGGGAGCCCTCCAGCTTCATGTTTAAATCAATGGTTTTATTGCATAATTGTGGCTGCATACACAGATTATCCCCACATTTTCCTGTTCGATCACTTGCCAATTCTCAACTATCCAGTAGCCAGCTTTTCCCATCATCCACGTGGTGGATTACAGCAATTACAAAGCACTTATGATGGACTCCATCAATTAAAAAAAGCTAAATATAAATAACAGAAAACCTAACCATTAGGGTTTCTAACTTCTCGTTAAATAATATGTTTTTAGTCTTCTTAATATTAAGCTTAAATTATGCAGCACATACAAGTCCCTGCGAATGAGCTGTTACTATAGAAACAGTAATGTGCTTCAAGCAGGGCATTAATAAAAACTTATGATTTGCCTTGCAGCTGCAAATACTGGCAGAGCTGCTGTAATTAAAAATGAACACTTTCTGACCAATCAGAATTCAACAACGTAGTGATAAAATGTACATTCATTTATTTGGAGTCATTACAGTTTTTTATTTCTGAAATTTGCACCTATAGAAACCAAACCTTACCTATATTCATTACACTTACCATTAGGTCAGGTGGGATGTTATGAATACATAGTTATTCCTGGACCCCACTTTGAGAACAGGTTAACAGTGATGGTGTACTTTTGTGCTGATGCAGGGAGGATGGGAACACCTGTCAGTGAGAGGAAACTCCACTGAGGCCCAACGAATCGTCCCTCCCAGCCCTCAGGCCAGCAGGAGCCAGGAGCAAGTGAATGGTGCTGCTGCAGGGTGTTAAGACTTCTCGCTAGCCCTCATCACCACCACTTCCCACACCGCTCACTCACATGCACACACTCTGAGGCATTTTCTGTTTTTTTGTCTGTGTGTGTCAAATTAAACAAGGCTTCTCTGCCTAATTTTTTTTTCTCACTCGTTTTCATTAATTGTTTTTATCCTGGTCAGGATTTTGAGTCTATCCCAGGAACACTGGGCAGGTGGCAGGAAAACACTTTGGGTGGGAAACAAGTCCATGATAGCTTTGCATGCACACATTCATGCCTAGGGGCAATTGATCTTCCTCCTGGCACATTTTGGGAGGTGGGAGGAAACCTGGGGAACCTAGAAGAAACTCAGACAGGGAGCACATGCACAGAAACTTAACACAGTAACTCAAACGTAGGACCCTGGAAAACTGAGGGGCCGACAGTACCTGCTACACCACCATGGAGGCAGTATTTATTTTAGTCTTGCATCAAATTACGGCCCACTGCTCTGCCCTACAAAGGCAAAAGACCTTAACTTGCCAGAGTGTGAAACTGAGAAAAATGACTAAAGTTTAAATATTATAGGGAGTCCTGCCTATAATATTTTTGTCTGGACAAAACAAACTTAAGTCATTTTTCTCAGTTTCACACACTGGCAAGTTAAGGTCTTTTGCCTTTGTAGGGCAGTGCTGCTACTTTCATTCCTTCACATCAGCACTGTGTTTAAAGCATGTTCTGTCCTTTTCTACAGCTCCAAAAGGCTCACAATTCTTCTGCGTAACTGATACTCTCAGTGAAACTAATCATGTCTCCCTTTTGGGCACTATATCAAATTCATTTCCTGAATTACTGACTAGATATGACAAGTAATGATATTCATTAAGTGTGTATGATGCTTGGGTTTTCTTCCCCCACTTATTAAACAAACAAATAAAACCAACAATCTTTGAAACATTTCCCCTGAGCCCAGAATCATTTACCAGTACAGTACCAGTAAACTGTAAATCTCTAAACTGCCAATAGAATGTGTTCATGAAGTTAAGGTCATTTGTTTTTCATTTATTTCCATAATAAACAGTGTAGTTATTTATAAACAATTCATTCAATTACACTAAGCATGATCATCAATATGAAGTAAAAATATCACCATTTTTAAAATTTACAAGTTTAAGGACATGACCTGCATTTTTTTTTTCCTCCAAATTATTTTACTTACTTCAAACGTAACCATTTTTGATCATGTTTAAACTGTGATATGTCACACTTTAGCTTTAAATTACAAAATGTTACCTTACCCCTAGAACTTCCATCATTCCCGATTTACAGACAAAAATCTCACATTTATATACATCCGTACAGTTTGACATTAAGATACACTTTCAAGATGTGCAAGATTAAGCAAATGTACATACTGCAGAATAAAACCAAAATATTTCCTTAAATAAAATTCTCAAGATCAACTAAAAGAGTGCTGGTAATACAAACATCGTTCTGAAACACAGAGCTTACTTTACTGAATTACAAAAGTAATTATCCTCTACACACGCCTGATCTGGAAACACCAACCTCTTGATTCTCACAATTAAGACCAGGAAGAAACAAAACCAGAGACCTTTCTTTTCATAATTCCATAAACAGCAAAAACATTCAAACACTTTAAATACTCATCATGTCAATTCGGTAGCTTATTTAAATGATTTCAAAACCATGCACAGACCAAATGAAGGGAAATTCCTTCCTAAGCCATGATTGGCTGATTTAATCGATTATAAATATGGTCATCATACGTAAGGAAAATATAGGCTGAAAGAAAGTGTCCATCCATAGGCTCCTCTGTAGTGTTTTCTTATGGGCATTTTAGTACAAATATATAGCTATCAGAAGTTCTTAAATACCAATCATTAACATGTTCTTGATTTTGAAGGTTTCTCATGAAAGCATTTCATTAGCACTATATTACAATTCATATTACATTCTAGGTGAAGGCATCATGAATGAAAACTCAGAGTGATATGATAGACTACAACATACAATCTAAATCTATGAGGAAAAAAAAAAATAAAGTCAGCTGCTCCGCAGATTTCCACCACCTTGAACATTTTGGTTAATTTGCATAAAATAAAGGAAAATGATAAAATGGTCCATGTTTCAAAGTTCTCTTTTTCCCATATTTAATACAGCTGTAAATGCATGATCCTCAACAAATACTTTATGAAAATCACTTTTTTTTCCTTCTTCTTCCATTTTTGCATAAAAAAAAGTTCTGTTTTGTGACATACTGTCCAGTACTACTAAACTATTATAAAGAATAAAACTTCCTAAAACCCCACTGAAGCAAAAAAACAAACAAAACAAAAAACAAAACAAAAAAGAAAAAAAAAAAAAAAAACGGTTCAGGGGGAAATAATTCTCCTTACCTCCCTGTACGGATGGATGCTCCGGATCTAATATGTAAAATCCTCAAAGAAACACCGCTATGATGAGCATTTAACCAAACGAACACACTACAGATCTCTGTCCTTTTTGCAAATTTTGGAATGGTTCACCTTGGTTTCAATAATCATCCCTCCATATCTCTCATCGAACAACAGAGTTGAAAGAGTCTTTAGTCTTTTTCTTCATCTTAGGTACAGTAAATTGTAGGCCACCATTAGAAAACGTCTAGTCAAAACATTGTGCAAAAATATCTTTAGCCGTGAGTGCAGCTCTTTTTTCAAAGCTAGTTCTTAACGACAGGTAAGCATTACACGCGCCGCACATAAAATTTAGTGTTTCAATCCAAAAGCCAGGAACCATAACAGAAAAGTTTGTAGAAGCCTATTGCCCGATCGGTGATCTGTAAAAAGTTCAGCGATGTCAACAAAACATGACATGAAATACCCCTACACACAAAAAAAAGCAGACGTATAATCAGGAAGCGCTTTAAAGACTTAAAGCGTGTCAAGCACAACAGGTTCCTTCACTTCCACAGACTCAAAAACAGTTCATGGAGGTATGAAAGAAAGTAATGTATCATCTCGACACATACAAAGGGAACAAAAAAATAGAGGACGCTGATGCCAGTGATTCACTCTGTGCGGTTTCTCTTCAAAGAAATAATGTTGCCTGAGAAGCTCATCACAGCCTTCAAGGCAAGTGTCCGAATTCTCTTTGATACTTACAAAAACGTGCCCTTTCAGCCCAAATACTGCAACCAATCAGTCTTTAGTCTTTCTCTCCATCTTCACTGCTTCCTGAGCAAGACATCACAAGACAGATTAACTGATCATGTGTAGAGTTGCACCATTATATAAATCTCAGGCAAACAGTAGACCTCATTTATCAAGCTGTCTATTTTTTTTCCTTTTTTTATTTTTATTTTTAACTCAAGTTTCAGTAAAAATCTATTTAACTTGTTCCTATAACCTGTATGCAGTGATACCTCTGTACTCAAACTCATTAGAACTGGAATTTCCTAAGAGTCGAACCAACCAGTTCTTAAAAATAATGACCTAGAACCCAACCGAATCTCAGAAGTTGAACCGTGGATCTAAGATAACTTGTACGTGTAATGAACCTGCCCACGCGGAGCCCCCTTTTAACACACCCGTTTTGGGTATCCACGATAGTGGTGCAGTCCGGAGGACGCGCGCCACTCCAAGAACACTCCGCTGCAGCACCACTGGCGCATGCGCTAGGACTCGCGCCAAGCCCGAGCATCACGTGGGATGCTACAGGTGTTACGCATTTGGTAACTAATGACACAGACTTTAAAGAGACTCGCTCAGTCACGCCAAGGTGCAAAGCTTTAGACTGCACACCCCGTGCTATTGCCAAGCCTTGATTATTGTCCGTTTTGCTCCCTGGTTTTGACCCTTTTTCTATCCATACACCAAAAAGTTACACAATACTTGTACAAATGTTACAACCCAAAAGTTTGCGATTTAAGAACAAATTAACGAATACAGAGGAGTAATAAAAATAAACACTGGGACAAATTACTTTTTTGATAAATAAGCTTAGATGTGTTTCGTATATGGTCTTGTTTTATCTTGTTCATTTTGTGTTTAAATGCTAAAAAAAAAAAAAAAAAAACACGATTATTTAGGTGTAATTTTTGGGGGCCGGGAACCAATTAATCGGTTTTCCATTATTTCTTATGGAGAAAATTCGATCAGAACTCGAACTTTTTAGGATTCGAACCCAAGCTCGGAATAGATCGAGTTTGAGTTCTGAGGTACCACTGTATATTTTTTTCAGTAACCAATTACCCATTAGATTTGAACCCTGTATATCAAGGTTTACATTAATGAGTTTTTCCTCATCAAACCATCTGGATTTTGCTGAATACCATATTTCTTGAGTAAATGCTCCGGCAAATGAGTTACGAATACATTGGTTCTCATCTAGCTGGATACGTGAGGCCTGATGTTTCCTCGTGCTTGTGGCTGGATGTTAATGTGGGAGTGACTCACCTCCTTGTTCGATGTCCGAGTCTGTGAGGTGGGTGAGGGAGAAGCTGGCGATGTTTGCTGGAGAGATGGAGAAGCGGGAGTATGTGTTGGAGCTGCTCCAGCTCTGCTCTGAGGAGCGACTTGCCGGGGGTGGGGAAAAGTACGCTGTTGTGGCCTTGCTTGCAGTCTGATCACTTCCTGACTTGGGGAGAAAGGAGGGCTCTGGAGAGAAGTCATCGTCCCACTCAAATGCACCACCTGTGAAGCAAAGTTATATTTTTCAGTATAAGGACTTACAGTTAAGACAAACAGTCTGCAAAACATACTGTTAGCTAAACGTCACGAGGATGTGTGTAGGAAACAGTCTTCACTGCAATTACCTTCTTCATCTGTGGAGCTTTCTGAGTTGGTAAATCTATTTAGGTAACTGGAGGAGGCCACTGGGCTACTAAACTCAGACACCTGGCTGTTGGAGCCTGAGATGTGCTCTCCAAGCTCCTTTGTAGGAGTATCCTGTTTGGAAAGGAAAGCTAATTAGCACACAAATATCATTCTTTAAATTATTCATAGTTTACATGCTCCTGTTTTTGCATATATTTTTATATTTAGACACTCACTTTATTATATATAATAACAATGGGGTGAAATTGTCCACTATTAACAAAATGCATAGGAGCAATATTATACCTGGTCAAAGAGGTAAACAGTGACATCATCGAAGAAGGACACTACTTTTCTGTTTTCTGCATTACTCTTCGATGCTGTTGTGGATTTGTCCATCTGGAGCGATGTAGGTTTTAGCAAGCTTTTGAGGTTGCAGGAGTCACTGTTGTCAGACACTATAACAGGCACCGGATGCACAGCATCATCCTCGCTTTCAGAACCAGAACTGTTCAGTCTGTATGCGCACATGTCATCGTCCGAGTCGTCACTGTTCTCGTCCTCCTCGTCAGCCTCCATGCCGTCTTCTGAACCGCCGCTCACTGCAGCTCCATCCAGCTTGCCAAGGTATCGTCCTTCCATATCCGGCTCCTTTTTCTTTGGGCCTTCCCCAGCATAAGTCCTCACTAGTTTTGCATGGACTACATTTTCGGCTGAAGGCATTACTGAGGTAGAGGATGTATCTTCATGAGCTTCGGGGGGAAAACTGGAATGAGGTGGATGTGTTAAGAGATCAGAGAAGAATTCCAACTGTTCTCCTTTCTGAGTTAAATCAGATGCTGGCTTTTCTTTATCCCAATCTTTTTCTGGACTCAAGACTAACTCTGGTTCAACAGTCTTTGTGGACACATCTACATCAGCATCAGCATCAACTGTAAGATCAACAAGTTCTTGCTGATCACCACACGCTACACATTCTGGGAGAGAGGACATCCCTTCTGTCAAACTGCTCCTCTGATCAGTGGAAGAGTTCTCAACCCAGGGAGATGCATCAGCAGGAGTTCCACTACCGACATCATCGCTCTTCTTATCCAATTCATCATTGTCAGAGAAGTAAGCAGAGTCTCTGTAACTTCCCCCAACAGCTGCTTCACCAATTTCCTGGTGCAGACCATGTCCATTTTCCTGAACATCAGGTACACTGTCCGCTTCAGACACTATTATTTCTGGAGGAGTCAGGGTTGCAAAAGCAGGCTCTTCTTTAGCACTATTTACATTTTCCTCCGAGACATCGTCCTTACTCGGTTGGGAATTCCACTCAGGTGATTCAATGTTCTCGGTTTCATATCCACTGTCAGCAGGTCTGTAAGGTGGTTGGAGCTTATGAACGAAAGGATCCAGTGTTTTCCCATTTCCCACCTCTCTATGCATGTCCAGAGAATCTAATGAATCAGGTGTTTCAGCAGAATTCTCAACAGCAGGTAAAGTAAATGAAATACTGTCCTCCAAAAGGCTGTCCTGGCTGATCTTGTCTAAACAAGAGTCCAAGATCATAAGTGAGGACATATCCTGAGAAACATGGTTGTCCACAAAGCGTTCTTCCTGAGCTTCTTGCAATGGAGCGTCTTCGATTTTGCTGATGGCATCCCCATCTGAAAGCAAGTCACTGAAGGAGTCGCTACTTGTTAAGCCTTCAGTTATACCACTATCGACTCCTTCTGTAGCTTTATCTACAGGTGAAGCGAGCTGGTTCTTCTGCTCAAAACACTCTCCTAACACACCTATGTCCAGCCTGTTCTCCTCAGAGACAGTGAGGCATTCTTCAAGGCCAGAGGTATTGGCAACTGTGCACAAATTGTCTGTGGCAGCACTTTCATCATTAAACTGATGACTATTGGGGGGATTTGGAACAGCAATCTCAGCGCTTTCAGAGGTAGACTCAGGAGTAGGATTAATCCAACCACCTAATTTAGCATTTTCCTCTATTGCAGAGCCAGTTATGGCTGGCAGCTGGTTGCTACAGGTTTCTTCTGTCGAGAATATATCTGAAGGCACCAGTGTTTCACTTTCTTTTAAAGGTGATAGGAAATCTCTTAAAATTGGATTGACCAAATCCAAAAATTCCTCCCTAAGCTGTGCAGAAGGTACTACAGGTACTGAGGAGTCATCAGTACCATTCAAATTATTTGCAGCATCTACATCATCAAAGAGGCTTAGCGATACGTCCGTTTCCTGCACGTCTCGGGACTCTGGAAAATCAGAGCGCTCTTTAATTAGGCTGTTTTCTTTTAGAAACACAAAGTTGTCAACCAGTTTCTCTGTGTTTAGAAGCTTTACTACATCTGCATTACAACCATCAATGTCCCCTGAATGAACAGCTTCTTTACTGATCCCTAAAAAAGAAGCACTCAGACCTTCATTCTCCACTGTGCCCTTGGTGTCACCATGAAAAGATCGAATCTCGGGGAGCTCCATAAAACCACTTCTGAACGAATGCGGTTCCTCCAATTTAGAATCTTTCTCACTGAAAATGTCTGTGTGGTAAGGACTCTCATGTTCACTCGAGGACCATATATGGCTGTCCTGAAGAAATGAGTCTTTAGAGTCTATGCTCTGATGAAAGAAATCTGCATCTGTGCTAGACTCATCTAACTTAATGTCCTGTAAGACGACGTACTGCTCCTTGCTTGATGCAGTGGCTCCCTCAGCGCTCTGACTACCGATGACTCCAAGGTCACTTTCATCTTGCTCCTCTAACTGAATGTAGTACTCATTCCCAGAGTTGCCCTCTCGTGCATCAAACACTGGCAGGGTACCTGGGACTCTTTCACCCTCTGCTTCGCCTCCAATCTCAGGGAAGTGAGCCTGGATGTCTTGCCGCGGCACAGGAAAGAACATGCTGTGGTAATTGAGAGTGGTTTCCACGGAAGAACGAGTATTGTTGTCATAGTGGTCATGTCTTGCAGCTTCCCACACATACTCAAAACTGAGACCATGGCTCGTCTCAGTCACAGTGAGCACTTCATCCGGTTCTCGGCCATCATCAAACTGCTCTAAGATAGGGAAGGATGAATGGCTGACTGTGGTCTGCCGGGCAGTAGGATTAGGCTTCAGAGAGCTCCAACGCTGCTCAAAGTCATCTTCAATTTCTTTTTGCCCCTGCATCCGGAGGTAGGTGAGCAGCCGGTGAATTTCCTCAGCTGTGGCTCGTTTGTCTGCAGGCAGCCAGCAAAACTGCAGTACCTCATACCTGCAATGAAAATGGTAAATTAGCCTCAATTTAAAGCAGAGCAGTAGAAAAGCACATATTTTTTGTTTACAGACAACTGTGACAGACTTACCATCTTTCTGAATAAGGTAGATCGAGGTGAGGCTTGAGGAGTTTGATTTGTTGATCTCGGATGACGTGGTGAAGAACCTCTTTATCGGACAGATGTGTATAGGGATGTGTTCCCCTCTCAAACAGCTCCCATAAGGTCACACCCAAAGCCCTGAAAACAGGAATCCCTTTTCACTGCTCAGATTTCGCACTACTCTGAACTATAGTGCTGATATATACCACTGACTCTATGAAATAACCACCAATAAAAATTAGAAGATAATGTAGATTCATAGATAAATGCCACTTGTGCTTTTTGTCCACTTAGAGTAACATTTAATGTTGTGGAACAGCTTCTAAATAGGGTAGTTACTGTTTTCACTAAGGTTATTACAGCTTGTTAGTCATACCTTCACCCGCCACTTTTTCTCTCTCAAAGTTAATAAGGCAAAGTAGCATCATGTTACAATGCAACCTTAAAGCCATCCATTATATGAAGACCTTCCAACAGTTTTACCCCTGACTGTTAAAAAGTGACACAGGAGATAAATGTAAAAAACCTTTTACAATTCTTTACATGCAGCGATGGCCATACATGTCCCTGTGTAAGTTGTTGCTAATGAAACTAATGAATTGGAACAAGTGTGTTAATGTAAGCCTTGCAGCCGGACCTACTCCCAGAGCTGCTGCTGGATCAGAAACATGAAATCAAGAGTGTGGTGGTATACATTCAAATATTGCTGCCCACACAGAACATACACCAAGAATACCTACCAAACATTGCCAGGCTTAGTTTGTTCTGATGTTATCACCCCTCCATGCAATTCACCGATGAGCTCCGGTGCAAGCCATCGCAAAGCAACACATTGGTCCTCCTCTGTGGTGATGTAATCCTCCTAAATATAAAAGGAAAATATTACACATGCACCAAATATACAAATCAAAATGCATAGGTGCTACATAGCTGTAACACAAGAGGTGAGCATCATTTTAGAAGATTCATGAAATATTGTTGTACTTTTTCACAATTTAATATTAATATGTAGCAAGGGATTAAATAGGGCTAAATAAAATCAGTGCCTAACTTTATATAGTCCTGCATTTACATGCATCTTGTCAAGAAAGCAGAAACTCACTTTAAACCTTGAAGGGCCAATGCCATAGTCTCCTATTTTGACAGTCATGTCTGCTGTAAGATAACAGTTCCTCAGGGCCAAATCACTGTAAATGAGAAGAGAGAGCAAAACACAAATAGTCACACAAATTGCACACTTTACCGAGAGATTATTAGACACTCACAATTTAGCCAAATATGAAATGGCACCCCATAAACAGTGGACTAGCCATTTAAAACACTCTAGGGACGGAAAATGTTGCACTACATTATGCCGGGGTGCAATCTGCTATATGCGAAAACACTGACAAAACTGAGCAGCATGAAGTCCAAAAGACTCATACCAATCGCATGATAGCACAGACAATTAAGAGACAGTTAATCAAACTTGCTATACTTTACAACAGCTTGCAGCTGAAACATTTATCCTAGATAATTAAGTTTCCAGGCAACCAAAAATGGGACTGAGTAGATTGGATGTATTATTTCCACAGTGGGATAGCTAATGAATTTACAATTTGTCCATCCCTGAAAAGGGTCAACTACAGCCATCAAAAGCTGTGACACTAGTCAGAGAACATCCTGGGTATTAATACATCAGAGCTCAGAGACAGGATTGTTGCAAGGCACAGATTTGGACAAGGCTACAAAAAAGATTTCTGCTGCAGTTAATGTTCCCAAGAGCACAGTGGCCTCCATAATGCTTAAATAGAAGAAGTTTAGGACAACCAGGACTCTTCCTCGAGCTGGCTGACCGGCCAAACTGAGCAAACTGACTGGGAGAAGAGCCTTGGTGAGAAAGGTAACCAAGAACCCAAAGATCACTCTAGCTGAGCTCCAGAGATCCTGTGTGGAAATGGGAGAAAGTTCCAGAAGGACAACCATCACTGCAGCCCTTCACCAATCTGGGCTTTATGTCAGAGTGGCCGACGGAAGCCTCTCCTCAGTGCAAGACACATGAAAGCCAGCACAGGGTTTGAAAAAAAAAACACCTAAAGGACTCCCAGTCTGTAAGAAATAAGATTGAACTAAGCCAAGATTGAACTCTTTGGCCTTAAGTCCAAGTGGTATGTGTGGAGGAAACCAGCCAGTGCTCATCACCCGTGCAATACCATCCCCACAGTGAAGCGTGGAGGTGGCAGCATCATGCTGTGGGGCTGTTTTTCAGCTGCAGGGACTGGGCGACTGGTCGTAGTTGAAGGAAAGATGAACGTGACAAAGTACAGAGATATCCTGGATGAAAACCTAGTCCAGAGTGCTCAGGACCTCAGACTGGGCCGAAGGTTCACCTTCCAACACAATGTCCCTAAGCACCCAGCCAAAACAACACAGGAGTGGCTTAGGAACAACTCCGTTTATGAACGCCAATTGCGCCACCAGAGCCCTGACTTAAACCCAAATGAACATCTCTGGAGAGACCTGACTTTACACCAACGTTCCCCATTAAACTTGACAGAGCTGCGGAGGATTTGCACAGAAGAGTAGCAGTGGTAGATAGCCAAGAAGGCTCATAGCTGTATTAGATTAAAAAGGTGCTTCTACTACGTACTGAGCAAAGGGTCTGGATACAGGTAGTCCTCAAGTTACGATGGAGATGCGTTCGGCCACACCCAGCATAAGTCAAAAATATTCTAAGTTGAACAACTGTGCTGAACCACTTAACCTACCTTAGGTATCTCAGCGTAGCTTAGACTAGCTTATGTAACCAGGCTGAAATTATATGTTTATAATTTGTTTTTCCTGTTTGTTTGAAACTTCAACATCTCAAATGCTCTTTTATTTGATTAGTTAAAATATTTGTGTTCAAACCACAGTCCCATTTAAGAACAAAGTGTAGTTTGGAAGTGTGTGTATTCTGGGTACTGTCGCTGTAAGAGTGCAGGCAGCCTTTGTTTACTTCCTGGTTGAGGAAGAAGTGAGTGTTTAATGCTGCTCGTGCTGAAAATGAATTGTAAAGTTTAACGGTAAAGTGAGTGATCGTGTAGGACTTTTGTGTTGTTTTTTGCTTTAAAGAATATGTAGTAATCAGTTGAAATACAGTTGTTTTAATATTTTTTTGTATAGTTTTTTGTCATGCTCCACAGGCAATGAGCTCTTTATGTGCTCGGTTAAGAGAGAGACCGATATTTCATGCTGTGAAGCGAGTTCACATTTAAGCGAGATTTCATTTAAATCATATTTCTGTCAAAAGAGAGTGTTTACCAGAGAGATCCACACACCTGTGTGATGTGGGCCGCAGCACTGTGTCTCTGAGTTCCGTCCAGGCGCAACGTCACGCTACACTAATACTGAGCTCCAGCTACAGACAGCGGCCGCTGAAGCTGCTCCATTAATAATCACAAAAACCCTGAGGTAATGCACTGTACAGTACACCAATGCCTTGTGTACACTGATACACAAGGTAACTGAGTTATGGGAGAGTGTGGCATTTCTGGTTGTCGTCTGAACATCCGCGTATGTCATACACTGTTACGCTGGCCTGCCTGCGAATTTTAAATATTTTCTAAATATTTTACAATTTTTAGCTGATCACAATCATCGTAGCTTCGAAAAAATCGTAAGTCGGGCCATCGTAACTGGGGGAGCACCTGTACTTACGTGTCACGTGATATTTCAGTTTTTCTTTTTTAATAAATTTGCAAAAAAAAATTCTATAATTCACATGTTTGTGCTGCCATTATGAGGTACTGAGTGTAGATTCATGAGGAAAAAAATGAATCTGATTTTAGCATAAGGCTGCAACATTACAAATGGCAAAAAATTGAAAGGGGTCTGAATACTTTCTGAATGCACTGTATACAGTAGGTGTGTAATAATGTGGCCAGCATACACAGACATCTCAAAGGTAAACAGATGGCAAATTTTTTTTTCTAGAAACTTCCTTCTAGCTGCTCTGCCATACTAGCCAAGTTGATGAAAATCCCTCACAGCAGTATTCCGACTCACTTGGAGTTGCTCTGCATTTTGTTCCAACAATCCTCTTGACAGTCTGAAGACACCTGTCAGAGGGCCCAGGTCGACCTGAGCGAGATGCTGTTGTTCCTTTCCTTCACTTCTGAATTGTACAATTACCCTGTGGACTGTGGCAAGAGGAATCCCAAGGTTTCTGCAATCACACACTGGCTAATTCCTCCCTCAGGCTGACCCACAATACGCCCTCTCTTTGAAAATCAGAAAATTCTTTTGCTTCTGATGTTCATGGCATGGATAGTTGCTAGAAACAATTAATATACCATAATCTGAAATTAAAAATAATAATATATTAACAAATCTGAGGCACCAGGGGGTGTCCACATGGATAAAACATAATGAGGGGTGTCTATTTACTTTTAAGATGTCTGTGTACATATCTTAGGGAGAATAAATATTATATCGATAATGTTGATTTTGTCAGAAAATTCATTGTTGACATTTGTGAACTGAAGATTTTTTTATAAGAGGGCCCTTTTCTCATTTAACCCAAGCAACAAACAAAACCATATGCTAGGAAACTAATGTACCAGGAATAGCCAAGAGACACTTGTTGTTTCTGCTCTCCCCCTAGTGACAAAATCACTGATGCTGGAGCTTGTCCAACTCACTCACACAGCACCAGGATAATGTTCCCAGGGAGGAACAACTATGTTCAGAAAGGTAACGAGACATATGGTGGCTCATTCAGTGTGAGCGCTTATGAGCAGCAGGGCTCTGATTACAGCCTGCCTCTGCCACCTTCTCTAAATGCAAGTTCCAGGAGTGCAAAGAGGCTCTTTTACCCCTGATGCCAGAACATCGCTGACACTAGTGGTCTTTGCTTGAGCTGTGTGAGGCTGCTGTCAGGACCACTGAAACGGGTGGAAGATAAATGTACGGATATTTTAGACACTGTATCCTGCCCTTGGCAGGATGGTTCATACAGACGTCTGTACAGTCACTGAAAGAAATAGAGCATTGCTTTTGGCCGTACATGGCAAAATTAAGCAGCGGTGCATGATGACTCCTGCTCAGTACTACTGCATACACCCTGCGAGAAAGACATTAAACATTTCCTTAGTGTTCACATCACCTTGGACATGCAAGGCTTTTTTCAGACGTTCTAATGCTCCTGAAATCCTCAGAACGGTACTTCCTTGATTAAACTGCTGCTGCCTTTTGCTCACTCTTATCACCCCAGTGTCGTGAGGAAAGTGTGTAATTTCTTATAATGCCTGGGGGTCCCCGTTACAGGGATTCCTTTTTATAATACTAAAGCTGAACTTAAAGCAGCAGCCCTTGTGGGAGTGGCAAGCAGAGTCTTGCAGTAAATCAACTGTGAAACCCAAAAGCAAAAAGCCACATTTTCCACTAATACACAGTGTGTAATCTCTGAGGCTTAAGTAATCTAAGTGATAAGTTGTAATGGTTACAACCATAGCCCCTCACATACAACCCCAAAATATGAAGGGGATCTCTTTACACACGAATCGCAGAATCATCAGTTCTCTGTGCCGAACGACAGACGACACCCAGCAATCCCTAGGAGCTGTGTAATTGGACTCCTTTGCATATTTTCTGAGCATGCCGAAGACAGTGGCCTGAGCTGATCCCGGTACGACACCCTAGACAACCCCGGACTCACTTCCACCAGACATCGTGCTGGGTAAAAATTAAAACGAAACGATTCCTTTAAATGGTGATTACCTTTTTGTTTGTTTGTTTTTTTAAACAACATATAAACATACAGCTGGGATGCCAAAGAAACTAGTAACAGGATTGCCACTTGTTTGCAACAACTTGAACACAACCTCAAATTGTATTCATTGTGCTTATAATGTTTTCTTGGAGCTGTACCATAATATAAAAGCGATATTAAAGTTACTTTTATTGAAAGTGATTTCTGAATGTGTGCATGGGGCAGGAATGGTAAAATAACCTGTGCAGGAAGTTGTGCTTGTGCAGGTGAGTAAGTCCAGCAGCAATCTCACAGGCCATCTTCTGCAGCTGCAGCAGCTCGCCGTTCCTGAAGAGCCATTCATGCTGAATAACATAGCTTCTCAGATCCCCCTGCAAAGCAAACCACAAATCAGACAATATACACACAAATTGCTCCACTGCTGCACTGCTACAAGAAACACTTACCCACACAGAATCAGCAAGTCCACGTGTTGTACATGTATTGATACTACACACAATATTCACGGTGAAAAGAGAAAACCGGGGGGGGGGGGGGGGGTTGTTGTTTTACTTCGACTTGGCCACTGAGGGGCAGCAATCTCTCTCTGTACAGCTACTTTTACTGCTGCATAGGGACTGGACCAAATAAGGGAAAGGCAATTTAATGGAGTATGCTATATGCTGTGTCACAGCAATTTAAAAATAAAAAGAGCAGTGGTCAGACTGGCTTGCATGCTCTGGGGCTGCTCCTCTGGGTCGGGTTTCCGGACCCACAGGCAAAAGACCAGTTTAGGAGACGAGAGCAGCCCCTTGCTCAGACATCTTCTGGTGCCAGCAGGGAAATAAGCCAGGGATAAAACATCTGATTACCTCAACTAATTAATATTAAATTAGAAAAACTCAGAGAAGCAAAGCAATTATAGAAATGTAAACACTTTGCAAATATGACCCAATATGCAATTTAATGTAGTACCCCCTTTAAACATATTGCGCATGTCAAATATGCATTCATTTACAGTGGCAATATGTCCCAACTGAAATTAGATATAGGTGATCCTCTGGTAAAGTATAATAAAAACGATCAAGAGATCTTTTTGTTGACAGTGTGTAACCATGCAACATGTTTACACTGAGCAGGGAGGGGGGAAAAATCCCAGTGATGCAACAGAACAGAGATTTTAACACACAAACCTAAAACACCTGCTGAGGGAGTCTAGTCTTAAAGGCCAAAGTGTCAAACCTACAGAAGGCAGAGCCAGCGACACTGCTCCCACTGCTACACCCATATATAATGTATGAGAATCTTTCAGCCGTAGTGTCAAGTTTGTGTTCACAGGGGTGATGGCTAGCTTTGTTTACATGCAGTCAGGAACAGGTGCTTTCCACGACTGCTTGACAACATGCCAACGTTTCTTATTCTTATAAAGCCATAACAGTTCCCATCAGCTCATCATGCAACATGTTACCAGACCATACAAGCCAAGTACACTTATTCAATGATATGGCACATACAAGAGAGACTCCAGCTGATAAATAACAGACTGAAGCTCTACCAGAACCTACGATGGGTGACTGTGGGGGGAAAATGCCAACTCTGGCCAGTGGTTTGGGTGACTGCATGTGCATAATGTCACATCATGTTTCACTGTCAACAGTTCCTCGCACGTCCTCGTCGACAACATCCTTGTCAACAACAGACAGACAGCACAAACGTGTAAACATTGTTAGGCTGTGGTTCAGACTCCAGCACATTAATTATACCAAAGGACTATCTACTGGCACATCAAACCGACTTCTCAGCTAAACTATTGTGTTAATGGGAATGATACACACTGGGAATTTGTTAATGGCAAAGTGTTAATGGGAATTCTACACAATAAGAATTCTGTCCCACACTGCACATAATCTGAAGCCAATAACCAAAGGGCTAATAAAAACATCAAATACTAAAATTGTCTGGCGAGCTTCATAGTCCTATAAGTAAGAACTAAGAAAGTTATACAAAATGTTTCAAATATTTGGTGATGATTAATGAAACATAATCTTCAGGAGTTGGGCATTCCTCAGTACATACACATGCGCAAACACTGACATAAATACTGACGTGCACACGTAAAAACACACACAGCCGTCCCTAAAGGCAGCCTTTACAGGAGAGACTGTCACTCAGTCGGGCAGCAACTGGCATTCTGCAAGGCTGCTCCGGTTGCACCTCACAGCTATATTTCTGTCTAAAATGCAGTGAGTCAGGGTAACCAATGGTAACCAGCGAGACAAACAGCAAACAATTCACAGCGCGCCCTCAAAACAAATATGCCGTGGGAATTTAAATATCATATATATTATTTAAAAAAATTATTTTTTTAAACTGACTGTGGTTTTAAGAAACTGCTCAAGGTTTGTGAGGAGGTGTGTGTGAGAGATTTAATTGTTTAAATGTTTAAATGAAACAGAGAAAAACCTTAAGAGAAAGGCTATGAATAAACCCACAGAAACATTGTGGGAAATTATAGCCAGTTTCAGACATGTAATGTCCGTGTAATGTCCGACTGAGTCCATGTCAGGGGAATTTACAGCGAGCGAGTGGGCATACTAAAGATGTTTCTATCATGCAACTGGGATGAAGGTCATTTACATGAAGACACTCGTGAAAATATCTAAGCGGAGAGATGACGAAATTCAGGAACTTCTTTTGGTAAGACTTGATGCCAAAATCGCCAGGCAAACTCTACATGGAGTTGTTTATAACAAAAAGACGACTCAAGATACTACTTTTCTATGACCAAAATTATGAACCGGTGTGCTGTAAACAAAACACTGATTTCCATGGCTCATCGTGTCCTCTGTTCTGCATACTCTACCCAAGGGTCACCCCTCACCTCAGCCAAATGGAGTATTTCCAGTATTTTAGACCATATCTGACATGTACAATCTCCTGCTGTGTGCTACATGTGCACACAGGCAACTCCAAACCTGATTCTCCAGGCTTTGTCTGCAATTCGTATAAGAAAACGTATTATGTATGTTATGTAATATACAGGGTATTAAAGTGTGTAACACTTCCAGTTATCAGAAACAATATTATTTCCATTATCATTTTCTACTAAAAAAGACATTTAGAACAAACTGTAAAAAAAAAAAAAAATTAAACTACTACAAAAGTCATGTTGAGCAAAACATCCGAAATCTCTCAAACTCTACTGCTTAAACAAAATCCTCCTCACCTCCTGGTTTAATAGGATAAGTTCTTTTAATGCTACATGTGTCTACATTGGGCTCTGTGCTCCCTCTGGTTGCCTGAAAGCAGAGCAGAATCCGAGTAACATGGGCAGCTCAGGGACCAGCAGCTCCACAGAGAATGCAGGCTATATTACGCAACTCTGGGCCTTGGTGAGCTCATCCTGGCCCTGAGGGACAGAGGACATGGCTGGATGCCATCCACCTGCTCTGGCCCGTGAGGACTGTGGCCCAAAGCTGCAGCGGCTCACCGCTGGGCAGGTGCTCCCAGTCTACCCTGCTACCCGGGCTTTGCAGCTCACACAGTCCTAATGAGGTCCTTTTTGGCTTCATTTAGCCCCTGAGGCACACAGCATCCAATCCAAGGGAATACCATGGCAAACATGGTGCTCTCATTTGGCAAAGACTTAAAATGGACTAGAGAGGAGGGTCTGTTTTAAGTCATACTTAAAGCATGTGGCATGGTCAAGTCAACAAGCATTACTGTACACATAGACAGTTTCCATGACAACTGCTCATGTATTTGCATAGGCACCGTAAAAGTGTCTGAACACACAGCAGTGGCCCTCAGCCAATCACAGCTCGGTTCTGTGCACTGTTCAATTAATATTCATGATCTGACTTTGGATGTTCAACCTTCCATACAATACAGTGATGCATAAGAAAACCTGATTTTGTGACGGTTTTTAACCCTTTATTTTCTTTACAACTTGCAAGGGTTTTTAATGATGAATGGGGTAATAACACATAACATTATTCTTTTCCAATAACAATGCATATATTGTTATTTGTTAAAATGCTTAACGGGATTACTTTTTAATTTCTAAGAGCTTACTTTAATTGTACTGTGCTGTATTTACCCAGCATCTAACCAATCAATAGCAGAATTGATGGCTCCAAAATGTAACATTTCAAAAATCTGAAATTTGGTCACATCCGTGCATCTGACATTTAGCAGGTCTATAAGTAGGCAGCATGGCTGCGAACAGTGCTTTTGCTGTCAGAGCAACTCTCTGAAAGAAAATGCTAAATAAGCTCAAGGTCTCCAAGAAATACATCCTCTGCCAATGACAGGTGCGTAGCTGGCAAAGCAGATGCTCACCCTGCAGCATTTCAGCATCAGGCAATGGCAAGCCAAAGCAATCAGGAGTCAGTCAAAGATGATAACATTTAGCGATGCTCATAACATAAGGTCTACCTTGTACTAAATTCAAGTCCCAGGTAATCCTTTTGAAAAAGGATTGGGCTAAATGTAAACCTGACCAACAGCTGCCCAGTTCATTGGGGTGATCGCAGAAATTTACATTAAAAAAATAAAAATAAATAGGCATGTTCAAATTGCAGATTCAAAGTACATTATTCAAGATTAATGGAGATGGAGACATTTCCACAAAGGAGTGTAATCTGGAGAACTGGATTTGCAAGATGGTGAGTGAGGTTAATTTGACCGCCCTCACTGGAATGCAGTTTCATGGAGGGAACTGACCACCTGGTCCAGTCCGGTATATGACAACTCAATTATCATACCCAAAAAATGGCACTAATCACTGCAAGTGTCATATTATTTATTTTGGTTGTGCATGCTTATTTTTTATCCTTAAAATTTTAAGCTACTTACTTTTACAGATAGTAATTAAAGTATCAGTTTATTTTAAGAAAATGCAACACTACCGTTTTGCCAGAAGTATGTGATCAAACCTATACATCATGAAGCATATTATATATACACAGTAGAAATGTCTTAAAATCAAGATTATGTTATTTGTGAACCACAGCACCATACTTTCCGGTTTTGGTTTATATCTGTTTTAACTCCATAAAAAGCCAAAGTACGCAAAGGAAAAATATTTATGTATTTATCTACCTGACTGGGAAGCTACAAAAACTCATTAGCACCCAAAGATTGAATGGCTCCCAACAGATTTATAGCAGTGTTTAAACTAATTATCTCACGTTACATAATTAGTTCTGGATTAGACACAGGGTGAGATACTTAAAAAAAAAAAAAAAAGGGCCATTTAATCCACAGCCTGAACCTCGAAAGAAACCTGACTGCTCATATCTAGAACCAAAAGCCATTTTGATGTGGTTGGATTTACCCCAGGAGGCCATTACTTTACAAGGAAGCACTGTAATCCTGTCCGAGACGCGACACATGCACACGCTGCAGGCTGTGTTTCACAGCGACTTGTAAGCGAGGCAATAAAATGCACCAACACAGCAAGAAGGAAGAGCGACAGTGGCGGTAAATGAAGCCTGTTGCTTTATTGGGCTATGAGGGAATCAGAGAGCTGCCTCTCATAGCTATGCGTCTCAGATCCCCGTCAAGTTCAAGGAGCCGGTCCATAAATAGGTCAAGAAAAACAGAAAATAAATCACACAGAAAGGAGGTACCCATTCACATGGATCATCTTTATACACTGGTCTTCAGTCAGAAACTGGGTGCGAAGTTCAACACAGTAGATAATGCACGTCATTATACAAACAGTGCATTAATGACCAAAAATAGTTCTTTTTTTTTTTTTTTTTTTTTAGAATGATATGGTGTTTCATACTCAAGGTGTTAAAGTTAATTTAAAGGCTAGATAAAAATGTGCATTTCTTCAATATGTCATGGCACGTGAAAGGAAAAATAATACGACAGCACAGCTTGAACTTACCAGTTCACTGTACTCAAAGACAAGCAGGAAAGGAATCGCCTCGACACACTGCCCAAGGCAATGCAGTATATTTGGGTGCCGAAGAACCCTATAAATACACACATATGAAACAGCGTGAAATACTGTAAAATGGTTTGCCTCCAGGTCTTACTCGTAATGGTTTAAACTGATCCACATCATTACCAAAGCAGTGCAGTGTCATTACAGGAAGACAGATGGTGCTATACTTACACAATTAATCAGCAATACTAGGAGAATTAAAAGCCTTCTCTGTGAGCTCTTATTTAATTTAACCTCCTTAAGTTTCTTTTCTTTTTTTTTTTTTAATGTAAAATGATTTATACTTGTAGACTTAAGAACTGAAAAACTTTGAACTCTCTAACCTATACGGATCTCCCTGCTGAAGGAAGTCGTTCTGCTCTTTGGAGCTGGCATTGGCCTTCAGCTCTTTGACCACCACTCTGGCTGTATTGGTGTCTGAGTAGATTTCACTGAGTAAAACCTGTCAATGACAAAGCGTGTTAGCACAGCGAGTCTTTTCTGCAGTAAAAATGAGAAAAAGTAACATTTTGGGATTCTTGAAGAGACTTTAACACATTAGGCCACACTGATAAACCTGTAATAGTAATTCAGAGTCAGAAATTAGTAGAATTTTATAGCTGTGATGCTTTTGCTCTCATGGTTCAGTGCACTCAGACAGGATGATACATGTACAATGTCACACTCTCCCACACATCACATGCCGGTACCAAAGGCACAGGGCACACTGACGATGGAAGAAGAAAAACAGAAACGTAAGTGCCATCAGTGAAACCAGTGGCAGGCTACCTTCACGGACACTGGTGTTGCTGGTCCCGATTTAAGGCTTACTTACAGAAAGGGGGAAAGCACATTTTACTGGTATGAAAAGTAATATTTCCAGTGTTACCATTCATCACCAAATAGGGCTTAAATGCAAAGCTACATGTTATCATATAGAACTCATATAATCAAGCTGCCACAAATTACCACTGACAGTGAACTAAGGGAAGTCAGGCATTCACATTTGCACAAAGAAAGGGTGTGTTGGTGCATTCTTCTTGAGATTTCATCACTGAAACTGCTCTTCCCTGGGAGAGGTCTGAAAAGGTGTGCAGCTGACTGTAAAGGTAAGCACACTTCACACACACACACACAGTGTGGACTGTAAATAGAAGAACGCACACCTTGCCAAACCAGCCGCTCCCAATCTCCTGAATGTAACTAAGAGTGTGCCGCGCCACATGTGGGCCTGTCGAGACTTCTGAAAAGCAAACACAAAGAGAAAGAGGTGACTATTCAGCCACACAATTGTTTAACAGAATAGAGAATGTTTAACACAGGAAAAACTTTTCCCTCACTGAGCACTTTATTAAGAACACTATACTAATACTGGGTAGAGCTTTCATTTGCTCTCAAAACAGCCTCAAGTCTTCATGGCATTGGCTCCACAAGATGTTAAAAACATTCCTTTGACATTCTGGTCCATGTTGACATGGTTATGCATCAGGTAATTGCTGCAATCTCCCATTCTACTATATCCCAAAGGTGTTCAATTGGACTCAGACCTGTGACTGGATAGGCCAGGGGTCGGCAACCTTTAACACTCAAAGAGCCATTTGGACCCGTTTTCTACAAAATAGAAAACACTGGGA
>JAQLOM010000008.1:7199819-7233191 GCA_030068315.1 Chrysichthys thysi | reverse complement strand
ACACAGTCCTGACACAGGGGGGTTTCTTTTTTTGCTGTCTATATATATATATATATATATATATATATATATATATATATATATATGCGCCACTAACTCTCTACTGCAGGAATTATTACCTATATATTAAAAGTTTTTCATGCATTTATAACATAACATGGCTTAAATAATGGAAACATAAGCTTTTTTTTTTTTTAATCAAAGGGGGTTAGTAGGTAAGTCGTTGCCATACACTAACAATGCACAATGCTGGAAAGTGCTGTAAAATATAATGTTTCCTTACAATCTTAATTGCGCTCAATGAAATTCATAACCATAATCTAAAATATAAACCATAGTATTTATACTGCTAAAATAACATAAAGCTAACTGTACATTTTGCTGTATGGTAATAACATGGTAATCGCACAGTTATAACAGTTCCACTTACCATATAATCTGGACCACATTTCACATATTTCACATTATTAATTATGTTATTAAACATGGTAAAAATTTTCATAGCATAATTCTAACTTTATGTAAGCCTATTATCTATTACATTCCAAAGAGTACAATGGATACACTTCATTTACATATTTGCATGGTGTTACTTTACAGACTCATTACATCTAAACTTTAATGTTAAAAATGATATGGTTACTTACCACAGACAGTGTTTCAGTTTTGAAGTTGATGATCTTCAGGGCATCAATTGTTTGCTGAAAAGGGAAATGCTACCAGTTAAGTGACCTGACAATTATGTTTCATATAAAAACAAAGGACCCCTTTTTCAATAACACAATTACGTATATATGGAGGGGGAAAAAACAAAGTTTAATTTCTGAAACAGTTGACTAAACTTGTAGATGAAGTTTTGCATATTTCATGAAATTTGCCTATACATCTAAGGGGTACTGTGCATATTGATAGTGTTTTGTGAGCAAGTCATTGTTGACATAATCAATACATTATACTGTATATAATAAAATATGTGCCTTACTATGAAATATGCCTGATCAAGCCAAGATATAAAAAAAGCAGTTATTTATTGAAAGAATGGCTAGTATCGTAAGTTTAAATATATTTTCTTTTCAAAAATTCCATGTAAAACTAGTACGGCCTTGTTTTGTTTTAAAGATTTCATAGGGGTTTAAAAAAAACAAAAAAAAAAACCTGTCGATCCAATCTGGCAGTGCTGGTCTTTGCTAGATCAAACCCACTGGAAAAGATAATCACCCGTTCATGAACATATGGCAGAGCAAACCTTAGAAAGCATCAGCCCCCTAAACTCCTAGTTTATTCAGTAAGTAACTAAAAACAAAGGTATGTACAGTAGATGGGAGAGTGAGGAATGTAAGTATGCATTCAAGAGCATAATCTTATAATTATAAATGCACTCTTTGAAAGAGAGAGTTCAATCTAGAGCCTTTTAAAGCAAATCTGGCAGCCATTTTTTTTCTTTTGTCACACTCAGTGGGTCAAACACCTTCTACCTTAGCGTTCACTTAACGTCAAATAGTTTAATGTCAGAAATTTATTTTGTCATTTATCTGCAGGTAGAAGTGTATTTAAGTTTTATTTTCAGAGATTGATCACATGATAGTCAAAACGGCCAAATCCTTCGGTTTGTTCTTCTGAATCAACCAAAAATAATTCTATGCAGCACCCTACAACACTGTTGCAAAGCTTAGAGCAAAAAAAAAAAAAACCCTAAGTAAACTTTTTTTTTTGGAAGTATGTCTGAGATTCATTCATTCGAAACATCTGTGACGTACGGTATTTCTTTTACGTCGACTTATTATTAAGATAATGCAAAAGGAATACGAAACCCAAATCTATTTAACGACATGATATTCTTATCAGCGGCTAGAAAAACTGCAGCATGTCAGTCAGAATAGGCGTTTCATAAGTCCATTACTATACCCTACTATTTTAGAGCCCACACAGGGAGAACAGAATGGACAATTTACACAGCAAACTCTTTTCTACAGCCACATTTCAACAAATTTTGAAGTGCTTCGTCTGAAAAACGTCAGTTTATAACAGCGTATAAAGGGCACAGCGCTGACCTTTGGGTCCAGCACATTAAGAGATGCAGTACCTCATCTCTCTACCTTGTAAAAAGCTAATTGGTGTTAACGTGAGGTTTCAGATGATTTGTTTCTCACCCGCCTCTGTTTTGCCACCACAGCTGGAAGCTCTGCAACATGTTCTGCTTTCACTTGCACACCATAAATTAACACAGTCAAGAAGATATGGAAATACTTTGAGAGGTTATTGAACCATTTTTCTAACATTTGGGGGCTACTGGTGTTTTAATAGACACTATTTATAATAAGAATTATTATTATTATTATTATTATTATTATTATCATCATCATCATCATCATCATCATCATCATCATCATTATTATTATTATTATTATTATACTGAAAACACAAAAAGTTCTGAACTGTCTTGAAATTCCATTCACTTCAGATGTGATGTACAGATCATATATGTGATCACAGATCATATAAAAAAAAATGAACAGAAACCCTGTATGAATTTCACCCTAGCAAATAAAGAAATGAATTTTTTTTTTTAACTTGCGCAACAAAATGTAAAACTCCAATCTCTTATTTCCACTCTAGCCATTTTCTAAAATGGAGCACAGAGCAAAAGGTAAAATGTCTGACAACCACTTGTTCCTCTTCATCAGTGTGTTCCTTTCTAAATCCCTAGCCAGTGAGTGTGTGTGGAATGAAAGCTGCCTGAGTGTTGCACTGCTCTCCCAGTCACATATCCTCCATTGATCCACTAAGCTAAACAGCCTCCGCAACAACCAGCATGCAGAGGCTCAGCTGGAGACTCGGTGTACATTTACCATCCGTCAGTCTCAGAATAAATGCAGCACTGTCAAATCTTGAACTGCGTCATACCTCAATCGAAAAATCAGCCATCAGACATGATGTCTTTCCTCACTTTTCACTCCTCAATCTTAAACATAATAACTGCGAAGTGAGGAATGGTTGATAGAAGTGATGCTTGAGGAACGGTGACTGAGCCAGCCCGGACCTTTTAGCAGCGTTATCTAAGACTGACTCACCTAGCTACTGTTGATTGCAAACATTTGCATCCCCCATGATTTTCTGAATAGGAAAAGGATAACGTGCCTTTATTTGTACAAGTCTGCAGGATATCTTAACCATATATGCTTATTTTACCTGTCAATAACACAGCAGGGAAAAGATACAATTTGAAAATGACTGTGGAGTACATCCGTGGGTACATACATTAGGGCTTGTTTATGCTCAAACAAATAGTCACTCTTCTTGGAAAGAGGAGGTAGCACATCTAGTCCATTACTCCACCCTGTTTAGAAGTTCTTATGGTTTCACACATCAATTTTTATCCATATACCGTTGTTTGGCATCCCTCTGGAGTTCACGGTGATACAACCTGTTCTCCTTGATTCACTTTTAAGTACTAAAACCCACAATAAAAAGGACACTCTTTCAGCTCTTGCAAAGTATGTAAAAGTTTACAGCATGTTAACAAAGAACAAATCACACCAAAATCCCATAATGTAGCACGACATGGCGCCCTATTGAAAGTTACCGTATAGCGATTGCTAAATTACTCAAAGCTACATACATATCCATAGTCTTCGTTTAAACTTGTGGATAATGTTTATGTATCCTGAAACACCATTTCCCATCTTGTTCCCCAGACCTGATTTGCAGAAGGCTGTGTTATAACATCTGGCAGAATTATAATAGATGTGTCAAGAACAATGGGCTAGGCAGTTAAAATGGAAAAGGGATACAAACGAGATTGGAGGCAGTTATGAACACCAATGGATGGCCGTACAAGTAATTGTACAATACTCATATATCATATCCAGACCGTTTATGTTACTTCTGAGAATAAAGGGACATTTGTGAAACGTATAACAATGTCTTCTTGATATATTATTAGTATTGACTTCTTGATTTTGCCTTAAGGGTATTGAAATTTTATACTTGGCTGTATTGTCTAAAGCTGTATAATATTACACCTGATAGTCCTCTGCTATTAAACCATACAGGGTGTTCCAAATGTCTGGATCCATAGGAACTCATCTCTACATGTTACAACATCAGTTCTGATACAATAAGGAATGTTTAACCTTCTTGTATTCAACGAATACCCAAGTGTTGCAAAGTCCAATGCTGTCAATTTGTTGAAATATCTGTATTTAAATAAACAACTGCTTACGGATCCAGAATTTATGGTCAGTCTGTACACAGTCCATCCATGTTCACTTGTTAATGATTGCCTAAATGCATCGTTTGAGTTCTAGCTAACGAATGATCCCTTTAGCTCAGGGTTGCTATGTCAGGGTGAAGAGAGACGCAAGCAAACCCAAGGTTGGCACTGTAGTGTTGCTCATTGGGATGATTAGTAAAATAATCCACCTCTATATAAAGCTTCACTCCCAGGAGAGAGGAAGTGAGTGACTTCTCAATGAGCCAAGCAAAAACAGACTAATAGACTGATTCATTAGCTTGATATAGGCTTGCATTAAGTAAACAAAGGAGTTTTAATGATTCCACATGAAGACTGACTTAATTGTCCTCTGAAGATCGGCATCAGGGCAGCGGATCTCTCAGGCTTCTCAGGATCTCTGTGAACATAGTCACGCAGCACATTTTCATCAGTTAAACTCTAATTCACTGTTGACATTCAAAATGAATTTATGGGGAGTTTGTTATGTTGAGTGTGCTATACTGTCCACTTTATTAGGAACACCTGTAGACCTGTACAGTCATGCAGTTGTTTATTTATTATTCATTCTTCCAGCTTAATCCTGTTCAGGGTTCGTGGGGGGAAGCTGGAGCCAATCCCACGGGCAGGTCATCAGTCCACTGCAGGGTCGACACAGACTACACACACACACACACACACACACACACACACACACACACACACACACAGACAACCATTCACACTCACATTCAAACCTACGGGCAATTTAGAGTAGCCAATTAGTCTAATCCCCTCTGTGCAGGTCTTTGGACTGTGGGAGGAAACTGGAGTACCCAGAGGAAGCCCACACGGATGACATACATACTCCACACAGAAAGGTACCAAGGTCGACCCCAGGTATCAAACCCAGGACCTCCTTGGTGTGAGGCAATAGTGCTAACCACAAAGTCACCGTGCAACACTCATGCAGTTGTCTAATCAGCCAATCATGTGGCATTAGAACCATTAAAATGTAAAAACATAAAAACATTTTTTAAAAAACCATAATAATCTTGCAGATACAGGTCAAGAGCTTCAGCTAATGTTTACATCATCATGGCATGCATGTTGGTGCCAGATGGATTGATTGAGTGTTTTAGAAACTACTAACTGGCTCCTTTTAATTTCACACACAACAGTCTGTAGCCTTTACAGAGAATAGGGGCGAAAAACAAAACAACCAAATCTTGTGAACGTAGGGTCTGTGGGCGGAAACACCTTGATGACGAGAGTTCAGAGGAGAACGTACAGCCTGGAGTGAGCACACAGGAAGTTTATAGTCACTCAAATGATCACTCTTTACAACTGCGGTGAGCAGAAAAGCATCTCAGAACACACAACCCATCAAACCTCAAGATGGATGGCCTACAACAGTAAAAGACCACACACGGGGTCGGCCAAGAACGAGGATCTGAGGCTATCATGGACACAGACTCAAACTAGACACCAGGAGAAAAAGTGCAGGTGATCCCCCCCCAGATGCATTTCTGTTTGCACTCAGAACAGAGGTGCAGAAGGCACAGAGCACAGATGAGGTCATTTCTGGGCCCTACATTAAGATTCCCCTCTTCCCATCAATAGAGCTAAAAAGGCTCTCCTGCTGTTTGTTTCTCATTGGTTAGTGTGACTGAAGGTGGGGTTTGAGACCGAGCCTTCAAAAAAACCCAAGAAAGAAAAAAAACCCATTTCCAATTAGTCTGAGAAAACTCCAGACGCCCGAAGACTCGCACAAGCGGCTTGGTTTCTGCCACACAAAAAAACCCCAGGGGGGAAAATGATTACAGCAAACCGCGGTGATTTAAAAGCGGCTCGCGCTGAGCGCAGTGACACGTGGAGGAGTCGCGCGCTCTTCACCTCGCGCAAGTTTGCCTTGGCTCCGGGCGCGCGCGCTGACTAACCAGCCCTGACGCTCGAGCGCGGGAACAAAAGGAGCGCGAGCTGTGGCCAAAAACACACGCGCGCGCGCACGCGTGAGAGAGAGAAAGAGAGAGAGAGAGAAAGGAAAGAAAGGCCGTGTGGGAGATTATTATGAAGTGCGATGGCTTGGTGCGACCGCGCGGTTCAGCTGCTCCTGGCCACCGTGGGCGCTTTCGTGGCGTTTAGCCTCATGACCATCGCTGTCGGCACGGACTACTGGCTGTACTCCCGGGCGTACATATGCAACGCCACCAACATCACAACGGACGACACTCAGTCTCAAGCCAAGAAGACTCGCGGCGACCTCACGCACTCCGGGCTCTGGAGGATCTGCTGTATCGAAGGTACCGCGCGCTCCGACACCGGGCTCCTGTTGGGTTCATCTGAGGGACAACACAGGCAGGAAACTTGCAGTGAGATGTGGCACGCGCAGGTTGTCTTTTTGTTGTTAGAGCGCGTGATGAACAATACATTAAGAGGACGCATTTAAACAAAAAAAAACCCAAACAAAAACAAATGCATTGTTATTTGTTTTGTGCGCAAACCCTCCCTCCAAAAAACGTGTCGCGCGCGTAACGTCATTAGCGCGTGCGGGTTATAAGCCAACCAACCCAGAGCGGTTGCTGAGCGCGCGCGTGCGGCTCTCCTGTGGTCGTTTAGTTGTGTGTTTGGTGAGGGAGCGGCTCCAAGTTAGCGCTGTGAGGTGTTTTCTTGGCTAACTTCCTGTCAGGAAACCAATAAAAACGCTACTGAAATGTTCCAAAAAACCAAACCAAACAATAGTTAAATAAAGCAAGGTTTGAACGCGTTACCGTTTTGTTTAAAAAGATAAAATAAAAACAAAACAAACAAAAAAAAAAAACACACACACATTACAAAAGCTGAACATTTCTTGCTAACCAAAAAAAAAAAAAAAAAAACGTTAAGAAATGGCTCCCCAAAAAGCCCCCAAAGCAGCAGACTGTAGCGCGAGGGAAACGTCGCGTGTTGGGCGGAAATCCTGCTAACAAGTGATATGATGCGGCACAAATATCATACCGCGATACTCAGAGGCATTATTACCCAACATGCATCGCGGTATTCGGTATTCTAACTGACAGTGTTCATATTGAAAAATACAAATAGAAATATTGTGTTCTTCTGTTATAATTCTATAAATAAAATATATGTGTGGGACAAAGAGGTTTATACAAGTAATAAGAATTAGACCCAATTACAGCCACGATTAGGCCCGGCTGTGAGTAATAATGAAGTTGGTCAGCATTATGGATGGAAAGACAACATCCCTCTCGCACTCACCCACTCTCTGTATCTGTCTATCTCTCTATTGGTCTGTCTATATCAAAGATTTGACTAATAATTCTAAGGAATAATGAAGCTGGTTAGTGTACTGAGATTGGTCTGCTCATCAGAGTAATGACGTTGCCTGAGCTCATTTGTAATGTTGTAGTCATACCATTATCATGTTGGGATGAAAGGAAATGATGGCATAGGAAGGCTCATGAATTTGATCACAATATATGAGGTCTCTGAATATATTATTTTTGAGCATATTTAAATGATGTTAACAAAGTTTAGCTCAGGAAGCTACCCAGCACTCACTGATAAATATTAATAAGTTTAGGCTTGACGTTAGAGCTTAAGACATCGCTCTCTCTCTCTGTCTGTCTGTCTCTGTCTCTGTCTCTCTCTCTCTTTTGGTTTGGAGAAGGGTGAATGGACTGCAAAGCGTGTGCAGTCAAGAGTCTCCTCTTAAGTATCTGCCTTCATTCATGCCTTTATTGTATTTGATGCTGTTGCTTGGCAACAACGTGTCAGAAATTGCTATGGTAACATGGCCAAGGTTTTAAAAATAGACGAATATATTGCTTCTTGTCATTGTCCACCAAAAAAGAAAATGAGACACGCATTACCTTTTTTCTCCCTAATGCAACGCAATGCTGGTGACCCTGAATCAAGAGGGCTGACTTGCTATCCCACTCATTAACTCACTCAGCCTTGTACGCACAACAGAGAGAGTGTCATTTAATCATGAAAACATCACGATCCATCATACATATGCAAAGAGAATGGTAATGAAAAAGAACATTAAACTCATTTTGAAAGCAACTGCGTTACCCCTCCTTTCCCATGATGGAGGCATTTATGTTCCTGGAGCTCTAACAAGCTTTCCTGGTGTGCGATTATACCTATCCAGTCAACAAGCGTGTAATCACATCACGATACAATAGCATCATTTATCAGGCCCAAGGACTGAACAGCTGTTCTCTAGGGACTAAGGCTATGAACGAGACTCATGGTGCTGAAAGTTGGTTGGTTAATGGAAACTAAAGTGATCAATTTATCCTCAATGTATTTTCTTTAAGATACAACTGGACATAATGTAGGGCTGGGTGATATTGATACTGTTTATTTATGATGACTATATACTTTTCTAATATATCAGTGGAGTCATTTAGTACTTTTATAAAACTGGGCAACTTCAATGTTACTCTGAGTAACAAGTAGCTAGATAGATGATAAATATCGTTACATAAATTTTAATACAAATGTTATGGGGTAATACTGCTTTTCTGCTGTTTTGGCTGGCGAAATGATGAATTATGGAATAAGCTATTCAGTTTCTTTTGTTCAAGAATATGCTAATAAAAAGTCAACCTAGCATGGCAAGACAGAACTTGAGAACATTTTGATGCGAATCAGTTAAAGGTCAATTATCAACCCAAAAAGGGCAAGACAGCCCGAGCATCGATATATGGCTGTCAGCTGGGCTTGTCGTAACCCATGAGATAACATTTGCTTTGGGTCAATATGGATCTGAGTCTTGGGTGCTTGAATTTGTTTTCCCTTGGTGATATAATCATTCCCTTTGCCAGGTTGGGGATGTTTCAAGGGCGGAAGTGCTGTCACTTCTCCATTCCCAGTGTGCGCCACAGATGTGTAATTAAAATGCAGCACTGAAAGGCCACGCAGTCTCTAATTAGCCATCGGGCTTGAATTCTGTGACTGAGTAATGGGAGCGATTACAAGTTTGGAGCATGTGCCAGGCACAGCCTTCAAACCCTTGACCTTCCCATGGCTCATTCTTGCATAATTTAGAACCTATTGCATTATACAGAGAGGAAGCATTGTATGGAGTGAAAAGATCCCCCAAAAAACAATAAAATGAAGTCTTTTTAAGGAGTAACACAATTCTGCGATCTATCTCTGTTTATTAATCCAAATATCCATATCTGTCTCTGGATTTAAACCTGAAGTGGGTGTGGCGTGAACCAGAAGTTTTTCTTTATTATTATTTTTTAGATTAAATATGAAGCTACCACTGTGCTCCAGGAAACAGTTTGGGGGGAACAGAGGTAAAAATGCCAGCACTGTCAGCATGGGGCGTGAATCCTGACTATAAACATTCCTCAACCTCAGCTACATCACTCAATTTCATAACTGGTCTCAAAGACAGTTGTGCACAGGAATATTATTTAATACCACTTCTAGCATCATTATTATTATTATTATTATTATTATTATTATTAGTATTATTATTATTATCTTTGTACCTGTCTATGATCTAACAAATTTGGTAGGCTCTATTTATCAAAGATATAAACAAACTATTAGCGTAAGTAAAATATCCCTAATCAGGACGAGGCTAAGGAAGGATAAATGAGTGAATGCTGCATGTTCATGTTAACGAATGATGAACCTAGTCTTTGTTTCCGCTGCAACATTCATATCTTGACCACTTGCTCATACTTGCATGAAAGTAAAAACCTCCCACTCATGAGACTTTCTTCTTGCTTCCTGCATGGTCCCACTCCCCATGCACTAGTCTAGTCTTAACCGGTTGCCCTGTGAACATTTCTGGCAAGCTTTCTAACACAAAAAAAAAAATCAATAGTGCCGATCGCGTTCGTATCTTTAGAATTTATTATCTGTTCATTCCAAAGTGCGTTTAGAAAAATCCAATCGAGTCATGGTGGAAACAGCACCATAGAACGTTTAACAGACCCATGGTTGGCTGTGACACCTTAATTCACAGGAACAGCAAAGTGGTCCCATGTGTCAAGCTGAGCCAGTGGTGCAATAGCTGTAGGCTGTGCGCGGATGAAGTCTTGGTGCTGCATGTGTCATCTGGGAAGGTGGCTTTGGAAAGGGAGGGCTCGCCGCCTGCTGTACTAAACCACAATGAAGATGTCATAGGCACCCTTGGAGACATTATGGAAATCGAATTGTTGAAACAGCTCTGAGGTTGCCATGGAGAACATGTGCTCAGCACAGAGTGCCGTTACCTCCAGGCAGGCCTGAGGGACCTAGCCCTCATTTTGTCACACATACAGACACGCACACATACGGCCGCTGTCTGTCGCTCTGATGAGAGTGTTTCTGTTAGGCGAGGGGCTTTATTTCCTCTTTATGAGACTGGGCGCACCACAGACACCAGGCTCATAACTGCCACTCATAAATCAGCTGTCTGTCTCAAGTCACTCAATTCGATGTCTCTGCACACACTTTGTTCTCTAATACAAGGACTGAGCCACATGTCTGATGGATTTTAGATTGTCTACCTTTGTATGAAGAGCTTTTCAGTTCGACTGCCTGAAGAAACAATCAGACCTGTAAAACTATCAGGAGGATGTAAAGGATGTATGAGGATATAAGGGTTTCTCAGGTTTCATCTGGAAAAGATGGTCTGATATTTGACCACAGAAATGGCTTTGAAGTGTTAGATAAGCATTATATATTCTTCTACTGTAGACTGTCTAGCCGTCTCCAAGTTCAGAAATAGCTGAAATGAAAAATGAGGACATCCAAGTTTGTTTCATATTTTTATACATTGCTTTTGAATGAAGGATAATAACTAAGTAAAGTTGTCACAAGCAGTTTCATAGCAAGTAATGTAAGATGCGTATTCAGCACTGCTAAAAAAAAAAAAATTCACATCAACAGAGAAATTTTGTAATCAAACATTCCACCATGACTGAGGACGTGATTGAGTAGTGCTGGAAAATGGTGTATGCAATTGTGAAAGTTCCTGGAAATGCACACTGAGAAATGACTTGCCTGCAAGTGTGAGCTTGCCATGTTGCATGTATAATTCCCAATTAAAAATCACATTGTTGTTTGTTTGTTTTTTACCAGTCAACACAGCTGACTTAAATGCATAGTAGAAACATATCTTGGAAATTGCGACCTTTGGTGGGGCTCTGCATTAATAAAAATCACCCAAGCACAGAGAGTCTTCCCTAATCTGGTAGCACGGAAACAGTTTCTGGTGCTGATGATGCACCTTGCCAGGAGATTAAATGGAAAAGCACTTTTCTTGTTAACGAAAATCCTTTTTAATTTTGTGATGTTACATTTTGGAACGTCGTTGTATTTAATTTGAAAAGAAAAAATCGGTGGTAGGGAAAGCATTGCATGCTCACATGCCTGTCACATGTTGATCCTATATTGGGTCAAGACACAGGAATAGTGTGTTTGATTCCAGTTGATAAAGAATGCTACAAAAATGTTTTCCTTGTTTGTGGGTTTTTGTCTAACAACCTGCACACAACATTATGCATTCAAGTAGAGTCTTGCCATCAGTAAGAAGACTAATGGGAAAGCTGGCCAAGGCCCAGGCTGAGTGGGGGTCCAGATGATCTATTGATATGTAAATTAGGCCTGTTTGATTAAAACAGGTTGGACAAAAAGTATAAGATTTATCTTGTACCTGTTAACGTACAGTATATTCACAAATATCATACATGTAGTGATAAATGCATGAAATGGTACATATAAGTACCCTACAAGTACATACAAGTATAAAAGATTTGTCACAGATTTTCATATACAGTAATGCTGCTCGTCTGCTATCTGAAGAACAATCCTAAAAAAAAAAAAAAAAGGTTTTTTTTTTTTTTTTTTTTTTTTTTTTTTTTTTTTTACAATGACTAGACGAGAAAATGTGGCCTAGTTTCTCAGACCTATTTAATACTAATTAATTTGATGCTACTTTTTAACCACCAGACCCAATTAATACCAAGCTGGGCCACAAAACCTGACAGAGGGTGCAGAGGAAAGCATTCCAGTGCACTTTGCTGATAAACTCAGTTTTAATCAGAGATCTGTTTGAGATGTGGGGTTTGTGTTATACAGAGAGATATGTAGTACCTGACACATTATGTCATGGCTTTATGCTTTCCAGGGAGAACTGTATTAAAATGGGTTTAGATCTCTCCTGTAAGTTTAGGTAAACTAAAAATTGTAATATTCTCCAATCAATTTTCAAAGCATCAACTAAATATGATTATACAGTCTATATTATTGGAACAGCGTGGCCAGTTCTTTTATTTTTGCTATACACTGAAGACGTTTGGGTTTGAGATCAAAAGATGAACAAGGCAGTAGATCAAAATTCCAGGTTTTATTTCCTGATATTTACATCTAGACGTGTTGGAACATGGGTGCTTTGGTGTCAGACCACTTGATCTCGTTTGGTGAGCAAAAGTATCGGAACGAGCAATCCTAACCTTCTTGACACTTGATATCTGGATGCATATCCCTTTGCTTGCTGTAACTGCATCAATCCAGTGACTGACTGACATCATCAAATTGATGTGTTCTTCTTTTGTGATGCTTTTCCAGGCTTGTACCCCAGCTTCTTCCAGTTCTTGTTTGTTTTGGGGCATTTATACTTTAAGTATCCTGAACTGCATGCTCAGCTGGGTTAAGGTCTGGTATTTGACCTGGCCAGTCTAAAACAGCGACTTTGATTTTCTTGATGAAGTCCTTTGTTTTGGATCCTTGTCTTAGTGCAAGATGAAGTTCATCAAAATAGATTTTATGCATTTCTCTGCAAACTGGCAGACAGAATGTTTCTGTAGGCTATTGAATGCATTCTGCTGCTACCATCATGAACTACATCATCCACAAAGATTAGTGCGCCTGACACAGAAGCAGTCACACAAGCCTACGCACTGATACTACCTCTAGTGTGTTTGACCGATGAGCTTGTATGTTTTGGATCATGAGCGGATCTTTTCTTTTTGGACACTTCTTTGGCCTTTTCACTGCCGTTAAGTGGTGTTGATCTTTTGAAGTCTTCTTCAAATTGTGGATCGCGATACCTTCGTTCCCGCCCTGTAGAGATTGCTGGTACAAGTTTTTGGAGTTTTTCCTTCATAACTCTCGCAGTGTTTTTTGTCATCAACTGCTGCTGGTCGACCTGCTCAATGTCTGGTGGTGACATCTTTCTTTTTCAGGACATTCAAAATGGTTGTACTGGCTATCCCTAATGCTTGGGCAGTGGCTCTGATCAACGTTCAAACCTTTTTCAAACTTTTTCAAGCTTTTCGCAGCTTCACAATGGGTTATTTTTTCTCCCATAGACAGCTATCTGGTTTTCATGTAGGTTTATTCTTTTTTTACCAACAAATGCATTCTTCACAGGTGAAACTCAAGGCTGAAACCAAGATCAGACATCCAGAGCTATTAATTGTTTAAACAAACAATCTGACAAGACACACCTGGGCAACAAGAGGCACCTGTCAGTCATGTGATCCAGTACTTTTGCTCAACTGAATGGTGAACAGAAGGGGTGGGTTCTCTCAAAAGGTCCCATGTTCTATGTTGTTTAACACATCTAGATGTGAATAAGTGGAACTGAAAGCTGAAATTCCGTTCTACTGTCTCATATTCATCTTTTGATCAAGAACTCAAATGTGTTCAGAGTATAGCAAAAACAAAAGACTTGGCCATGTCTTTTTAGTACTTTAGGACATGGGGTCAGCTTTCCTAACTAAAAGATACACACACAGTTGTAATCTGAGATGATATTGAAGTCCTAGAAAAACACGTAGCTTTTCTGTAAAGCATTGTTTGAAATCCTGAAATAAATGATAGAAATTCTAGTTATTGGTAGCAAGGCAAATGAAATTTTGCTCTTTAGATGAATTCCGAGGCTAAAAGTCTTAGAATAACCACAGCTCACCAATATTCATCAAATTACCTTCTGTCATTTAAGGAATATTGCATGGGTTAGGCTGTGTCCCTCAATTTAACAAAGCGATATATCTTCAGTATTTACTCACCTTAACTACTACAGTGATTGTTCACAGAACTACCTAAATGCATAGCAAATAAGCAACAGCTTATGCAAAATGCAGAACCTGAATATTACATCATACCTAGTGACTGATACAGGCGGCACAGTGGTTAGCACTGTCGCCTCACAGCAAGAAGGTCCTGGGTTCGAGCCCCAGGTTTGACATGGGTGCCTTTCTGTGTGGAGTTTCCATGTTCTCCCCATGTTCCCGTGGGTTTCCTCCAGGTACTCTGGTTTCCTCCCACAGTCCAAAGACATGCACATTAGGTGGACTGGCTACCCTAAATTGCTCATAGGTGTGAGAGTGTGCACGATAGAGCATGGATACCTGACCCGAAGCCGCCAGGACCCGACGGGTCGGGTTCGGACAAATATTTCGAAATGTTACTCGGGTTTGGGTCGGATTCGGTCAAGTCATCACAAAAACGTTTGATATTTAAAATAGTAAAGTTACTTTTTGTTCCCAGCCCGAAGCGCACCTCCTTTCAGAGCGCCCGAAAACGAATGCGCTGAGCGCACGCTCTGCGTGGGCAGATTCATGACAAAGAGTATCATTATAATCACTTAGCAGCGCCTGTTTCGGCCAAACATTAAAATTCCAATCGGGTCCGGGTCCGGTTCATACAGAAACTTATAAATGCATGTCGGGTTCGGTCACTGTTCTGTCGGAGGCGGGTCGGGTTCGGACAGAAATAAGAGGCCCAAACAGGACTCTAGTGCATGAACCCGAGTCCTCAGTGGGGCTAGCGTCCTCACCCTGTAGAATACACTTAGTTACGGAAATGTCAACGAGCCCGTGGGGGCTGCTAGACACTCTGTGGGCCGGCCGGCATGACAGGACTGAGAGAGTAACTGATACATCACTTCATCACGAGTCTAATTTTAACTTTGTTAATCTTTAGGTCTCAACAAAGGAAGCTGTTACCGTATCAATCATTTTCCAGACGACAACGACTATGACACCGACAGCTCAGAATACCTCCTACGTGAGTGACTTTCTTTTAAGCAATATTTGGACATTTTAAACACCGTTTCAGTTCTACACCTATAATATGCATGTCATTCTTTTACAACAGCTCTAACACAGAATTTGGCAATTAACCATGGGTCTGGTTGTGCGTGTTTATATGTGTGTTTAGGTATAGTACGTGCCTCCAGTGTGTTCCCCATCCTCAGTACCGTTCTACTGCTTCTAGGAGGGCTGTGTGTGGGAGTAGGACGCATCTACAACAAGAGGAATAACATTTTGCTCAGCGCAGGAATCCTGTTTGTGGCAGCAGGTAAAACTCTCACAGATTTGAGTCTTTGCTGCACGACAGAGTGGCCTATAAATCGTCTGCATGGTACATTTTCGGCAACAGTATTGATATTGGGACTCCTAAAATATGCTACGATACCAAGATCTGAGACCACATGATACTGTTTGACGTAAGATGTGAAGGTATTGTACAATTACTGATCAAAGCAAAGCAGACTGAAAACTGTGCTTTGTGAAAATGTCAAGAAGAGGTATTACAGCACCGTTATTTTTATTGCTAACAGCACACATAGCAACCATCATAAACGAAACTAATACAAAATGTTCCAGGATGTCCCTGATTGCTTGTACTAAGTAGATCACACATTTTTCTATCAGTATTGGTATTGATGAGTCGAAAGGGAAAAAAATGAGTTCATGTCCTCGATCTGGGGGGTATCGATGCATCGCTAATTTCAGGACATTTCAGAAAATGAGTTTAATTGATGAACAACATGAAATGAAAATATTTAATCAAGTTTGAGCAAGAAGACCCAAGAATAGCATTTCTTTGCACTTATGTCTCTATAATTGTTTTAGGTTTGAGCAACATCATTGGGATCATCGTTTACATCTCCAGCAACACCGGGGATCCCAGTGACAAGCGCGACGAGGACAAGAAGAGCCAATACAATTACGGCTGGTCGTTCTACTTCGGGGCCCTCTCGTTCATTGTCGCAGAGGCGGTTGCTGTCCTAGCCGTGAACATCTACATCGAAAAGAACAAAGAGGTGCGCTTCCAAGCACGCCGAGAGTTTGTCAAGTCTACCTCGTCCTCCTCACCGTACTCACGCATGTCCAGTTTCCGCTACAGGCGGCGACATTCGCGTTCCAGCTCGCACTCCACAGAGGCGTCCCGTGAGGCCTCTCCAGTCGGCATAAAGATGGTGAGCTCCGTGCCTCTAGGTGATATCAACATGTACACACTGAGCAGAGACCCGCTGAAATCGGGCACTGACAGCTCCTATAGCCCGGAACACGACTCTGGATTCCTGCAGGTGCACAACTGTTTTCCCAAAGACTTGAATGACAGCATCAACAGGAGGACAACACCAGTATGAGAGAACTTAATGACGAGAATGTTAGCGAAATACCATGTCTTGGCCATATAACATGGGAGCACCACTGAGGCCTAATGGCTAAGTAGAAGCACTAGTTCAATTATTGCGATGATTCAACTACCTAAGGACTACTACCTTTGATGGGGGAACTTGAATGGGCTTTAAGGACCGCATTTAATCCTTACATTTCAGTTGCACCAGTGTTTTGACCCAAGCATTTACTCCTTGGCAGTGTTATTAAGAAAGGATTTAAGAGACTAGCTGTGGTAGACCTGTATAGCCAATTCCATCCTTTTTACAAACAGTCTTTGAGTCGTGCATCGTGGAATTCTATAAAGTGTGAAATTTCAACAAGCGAATCCACATCAGCAGAGATTCAAGATTCACCATTTTAAATATAACTGTCCAAACATAAAATGGTGCTACAGGAAGTAGTCTCACAGGTTAAGCCTTCCCCTTCTTGTGCATTCTGTATATACTTGAACCCTGTATTGCCTTGTCCGTGTCACATGTCTGTAAACACAACCGTCATAACCTAAATCTGTGTGCCTCTCTGCTTATCAGGATCAGCAATTTTGGCTGACCTGAGCCATAGGTATTTCCACAGCAGAGAATACTGTGTTGAATTATTTTTGTGAAACTAGAAATAACCTAGGCTCACACACACTGATACTACAGAATGATTAGGATACAAAGGAGAAACTACAAGGCAAGCACAAAGTATGTCAGTGGTGTGAAGCTTTACATTATATTTTTAACGACAACGGTGATAATGCGCCATCGGCTGTCAGTTGAAAACCACCCACGTGTTGTTCTCTGTAGTGAATGACGACGAAGACGAATGCTATTCCACTGCCATCATTCTCAGCAACAAGGACCATGGGGTCTCAAATGTGGGGTAAATCCAAGTGTATTCGGGTGGGGTTGTGAAGGAGAGCTGGATAAAATCCGAATGATGGCTGTGTCTCTCTTTCATGAAGGTGCAGCCCTGTGTAAACCTGAATGGCATGCTACTGGGACAGTGACATTGAGAAAGTCGAAAGATAAACGTTGGGCCAAGAAATGTCAGACATCCAGAACTGAAAGAGCCCGTCAGCATTGAGAAGCATTTCAATGGTGCAGTCCGTTTGCCGATAAGAATCAAGGACAAAGGAGAATAAAAGACTGTCAGTTGCATCAATGAGGCCAAACCAGCGCTTCATCCATGTCTCAGTTTTGTGAGCCTTATGATTGGAATTCCTTTCAAAACTGCGTGCCTGTCAGCAAGAAATGGACTTTGTCACTGTTTTATTTTCTCAATATAACAGCATGTCGGTGGTTCAACCTCTTACTTTATCATTTATGTTTACAAGGACACTTATGGTGGTGAGAGAATACTGTATAGTTTTCAGTCAAGTGCATATTGCTGAATGACTCATCATGGGACAAATAATCTCCTTCATTTATCAAGACTTTTTTTTTTTTTACATGAGCTGAGAACCATGCCTCTGCATAGCATGGTGTATGGGTGGTCATCTGGAATAATGGCGTTTCCGGTGAAACTTTTTGACTGTGTGTGCTATAGCTATTATAATCAGTGGTTCCAAAGGACTTTCTGGTGTTTTGGTGACATAATCAGGATTACACGACTATGACGGTCTTTCTTTCTCAAAGAAGACATTTTCTCTTTTCGACTTCTTTCTTTTCTGGTGTCCTCAGTATAATGCTCCCACTCACAACGTCACTATAACCTTGCTCACGTAAATAAATTAAGTCAGGGTACAATTTTTGTGTATATTTTTATTTCATCTGGAGTGATACATATGGTCCTACAATGGCTTTTCAAATGAAAATGACCTACCGAACTGAAGAATGCCACCACTGATGTTCATTCGTAGCTACCTGTCTATAAATTCATTACAACCTGACGATGAAATTGCTTTTATGACACACACTGAGGAAAATCAAATTGTGTATGTTAAGATATGATCAATAAAAACAAACCAAAAAAAAAAACAGTTCAAAAGTTTGCATCTTCCTTGCTGATGTATATGAACATTGTCTAATATTCTTAATATGTGCCTTATGCTGTTATTATTCTGTTCACCCTCTTGTATCCTTTGAGCTAGTTTTGGATTCTCGTAGATGCGATATGAGCTGGATGAACCGTCAGCATGATTGGCCAATTTATACTCAATTTTCTGTTATCTGTTGTAACTGTCATAAGTGTGAGGCACTGCATTATTCAGATCAGCTCTGGTGGCCAAGAGAGTCAGAGCAAAGCATTTTAAGAACATTATATTGATAATTTTGCATTGTTTGGATTGTTGTCTTATTGATATAAATTTTAGCATCTTAGATTTTTTGGTTGATAAGTTACAATAAAATAAATGTACTTGTTTAAAAAAGAAACCATTGGGATGCAACCTTTTCTATTCAATTTATATGTAAGCTTCAAAAAAGCTTTTTTCCTATTAACTAACCTGGCTAAGGATAACATTTTGGGTAAACTATTTGATTAAAAATGTAATTACTAAGATCAACATTAAGTATGAACTAGCAAGGAATGATAGTGGATGACAAAGAAAGGAAAACAAAAAACTCTTTAGTCTTTCGTTTAGATGTCTTTAGTTGTAATTGCACATTTGTTTACAAAACTGTAGTGCAAATCTATTAAAACTGCTGCTAGCAGGCCTTGATTGCAGCTAATGCAACCATAGTGTCTTCCATGTCCCTTTGAACATCATATTTGATTGCCATTTGACATCCGTTATATGTGTTAACACATTAACAACCGGTTACCATTGACAGCCCTAAAAATATCCATTATTAATGAGTTAATGCAATAGCATTGATAACAGTTTAGACTAAGAAAGCTAAGTTACTGACTAACAACTAACACCTAATTTATTCAACATAACAGATTCTCACTTACCACTTACTTACTTTTCCTCGTCTTGTTTTTAGATCGCCTGTGGGGTAAATGTGCTTCATGGTGTTAAGTTGTCGCTCTGTAATTATGAAGCTTTTGACAGCAAGCTTGTGACATGGTGACCGTAAAGGTGTTTCTGGACATGATGTAGTTTCCTGTAAATGGTCAATCACAGAATAGTTTTTAATGAAACAGAAGTAGATGAGGACGGCTGATTACGTTAGTCCACAGCGACGACAGTTTCAACTAGATGTGCAGTTCCTGAAGGAAATACTAGTGCTTGGAAAGCAAAAAATTCAAAATTCAAAATACACAGAGAGAGGGGGATAGACAGAAACAAAGAGATAAAATATATTTTATAGATGGGGAAGTCAGATATTTACAGAAAGTAGCAGATGTTAGCAGTTACCATGTTAGCCATGAGCATGTTATCAATTAGCATGTTGGCCACAGCGCAGATGTTCCTAATAAAGTGGCCAGTATATGGGATGCTCCTAATTAAGTGGCAGGTATGTGCAAGTGTTCCTAATAAAGTGGCCTGTACATGCCATTGCTCGATTTTTTTTAACTGGTATAAACAAGCGAGAGCAGATTGCAATGATTTTGGCTTCCCTTCACTGGCTTCCAGTTTGCTTTCGAATCCATTTTAAAATTCTTTTATTTGTTTTCACGTATTTTAATGGTTCTGCCCAATTTAATCTGTCTGAATTACTGCACCCATATGTATCGTCTCGTTCGCTCAGATCAGCAGACCAGATGTTCTTACGTGTTCCAAAATCCTGATGCAAACTCAGAGACGATGGAGCTTTTTCAGCTGCAGCGCCACAATTGTCGAACCATTTACCAATCCATGTTCGGCAGGCTCCTTCACTTGCTAAAACACACTTTTCCTCCCTGGACTTCGACCCAGTGTGAGATGCTGACTGTGACCTTGTGTGATTTTTATGTGCGCTTTATTATTATTTCATTAGCATTTCTGTTTCTTTTACCTGTTGGCTTTGTGTGTCTTTTACATTTGGTTGTATTGTCCAGCACTTTGCTCAGCCTTGTTCTTGCTTTTAAAGTGCTTTATAAATATAGTGATAAGATATGTATGTGTTCCTAATTAAATGACATAGTTCTAGCTTTCTAGAATCTCTAGGAGCAGTTACACCTTGAAATGAGTGAGTGATAAAGAAATGAAATAGATGTGGACGTTAGATATTAACATAAAAAGAAAGAGGCAGAGATTGGTGACCTGCCCAAGGTGTACCCGGCCTCTCCAGCTTCCCCATGACCCTGACGGGTAAGCAGCACAGATAATGGATGGATGGGATTGTCATCGATTTGCCTTGATCAATTTTTAAAAACTGTAAACAAAATCAGGCCCCAAGTAAAATAACTGATCCAACACATTTCCATGATTTACACCATTTACTGTACACAATTCTATTTATGGGTGTGGTTTTTAGCACTGTCACCTCACAGCAAGAAGGTCCTGGGTTTGATCCCCAGGGTCGACCTGGGCGCCTTTGTGTGTGGAGTTTGTATGTTCTCGCCATGTCCGTGTGTGTTTCCTCTGGGTACTCTGGTTTCCTCCCACAGTCCAAAGACATGCACAGAGGGGATCAGGCTAATTGGCTACTCTAAATTGCCCGTAAGTGTGAATGTGAGAGTGAATGGTTGTCTCTCTCTGTATGTTGGCTCTGTGGTGGATTGGTGACCTGCCCAGGGTGTACCCTACTTCTCACCTGAAGTCAGATGGGATTGACTCCAGACTCCCCCCGTGACCCTGAACAGGATTAAGCGGTAGAAGATGACTGAGTGTTAGAAGGTACAGAAAACCTTAGTAGTGTAAAAGGTAATAATATGTCTGAGTTAAATAAGCATTAGTAATGTAAAAGCAGTAATTTATACAATAGCAATATATGTAAAAGTAGTAATGTAAACATAGTAATATAAACCTTAGAAAGGTAAAGGTAGGAATGTGAGTGTTACAGTGGTAATGTAAAAGCAGTAATGTAAGCCTTGGGAGTAGTAATTCATTCATCATTCATGCAATCAGCCAATCATGTGGCAGCAGCACAATGCATAAAGTCATGCAGAGCACACGCAGGTCAAAAGCGTCAGTTAATGCTCACATCAAAGATCCAAATGGGCGAAGGTGGTGACATGGTTGGTGTTGCCAGACACGCTGGTTTGAGTATTTTGAGAAACTGTTGATCTCCTCTTTCATGCACAACAGTCTTTAGGGTTAACGCAGAATGGTTCAGAAAAAAAAGAACCGTGAGAAGCAATTTCACATGCAGAGCACCTTGTTGATGAGAGCGGTCAGAGGAAAATCACCAGACTGATTTGAACTGACAGGAAGGCTATAGTAACGGAAACTATTGCTGGTTATAAGCAGCAAAGCATCTCTGAATGCACAACACAATTGAACCTTGAAGGGGATGGGCTACAACAGCAGAAGACCACATCAGGTTTGATTTCTGTCAACCAAGAAGGCAGTCTGAGGCTACAGTGGGCAGGATCACCAACACTAGATTTAGGGTTAAACACTTCAGGCTGCTGCTGCTGGTGGTGTTAAGGTGTGGGGAATGTTTTCTTGGCACAGATTAAGCACCTTGAAACCGAGCTTTAAATCTGAAGCGATTATGTGATGCAATCACATAAACATTAACCCGAAACTCAAAGAAATGTGTCCAATGTCTTGTGGAATCCTTGCCACAAAGGATAAAAGCTGTTCTGAGCAAAAGCAGGTCCTACCCAGTATTAGTATTAGTATGGTATATAAAATGACTGATTAGTGTTGTTACAGGCCTAGTATTTGTTGCTTTGTTGTTGTTTTCCATTTGTTTACTTCTTTTTCAGTTATCTTGGGTTTCACCTGTAATCACCTGTGATTACCTGCAGCTGTCAGATGCCCTTAAGATCTGGCCATACCCCTTTCTCACTCTATCGAACACACTTTGTAGCTTACACTCCATCTACACTTTTTCACTTGCATACTTTAATATAGTTTAATCTAAATTAAGCTTGGGTATTCCCATTCTCATTACGCTGCTTGCCTCTGAGCCAGGGTTGTAACAGTGTATAAACAGAAATCACTCACTCATTCGCTCATCTTCTGCCACTTAATCCTATTCAGGGTCATGGGGGAAGCTGGAGCCAATACCAGGGGTGAGAGGCGGGGTACACCCTGGGCAGGTTGCCAATCCACCGCGGGGAGAACACACAGAGACAACCATTCACACCTACGGGCAATTTAGAGAAGCCAATTAACCTAATCCCCCTGTGCATCTCTTTGGGCTGTGGGAGGAAACCAAAGTACCCAGAGGAAACCCACACAGACACAGGGAGAAACATGCAAACTCCATACAGAAAGGCACCCAGGTCGACCTCTGGGATTGAACCCAGGACCTTCTTGCTGTGAGGCGACAGTGCTAACCTGTAAGCCGCTGTGCCACCCGTACCTTCTAACATATGCATGAATAATTTTATATTACTAATGACTGTATTACTACTTTTGCATTATTAATATTATTTATATCCTACTACAATTACATTACTACTTTTACACAACTAAAATTTTCAATGAGAACTTTTACAGTACTAATGCATTACTACTTTTCTCTTAGTAAGGCTAATTAAACTAATTACTACCTTTACTTTACTAAAACATACATTATTATTATTTTATATTATTGATGGGTATATTGCTATTTTTACATTATTAATGCTTACCTAATTCACACTTACATTACTACTTTTACATTGCTCTACCTTACTACCACATACATTAATATTTTTATCTTTCTAATGCATATTAGCACGAGTCAATTTATTCTAATAAAATTTTATTTGTATAGAGCGTTTAACAGTGGACATTGTCACAAAGTGGCTTTACAGAAAAATATCTAATTTCTGGTTATAAATTTTACATAAACAAATGAAGAAATGTATCCCTAATGAGCAAGTCAGTGGTGATGGTGGCAAGGAAAACCTCCCTGGAACAACGTGAGGAAGAAAGCCTGAGAGGAACCAGACTCAAAAGGGAAGCCATCCTCTTTTGGGCAACTCTAGGTAGTGCAATTGCAAACATTTCCCTCCTATACAATCCCCTTCAAAGCGATTAAAAATGATGCTTATATCTGTAATTATGTGAGTTTGTTCAGTTACTTTTGAGCCTGTGAAAGTGGAGGGACTGTGAAAAAAGTGGCTAGAATTCCTGAAGGGCTAGTGCAATATTTTTGTTAAACTGTTTGAATTAATACCAAAAGTCTACACTTCCATCAAATCGCGATGGCTTCTTTTCAAATCCATTGTGGTGCTGTACAGAGACAAAAGCACATAAATTGCGCTGCTGTTCCAGGACTTTTGGAGGGGACTGTGACTTTGTGCTCTATGGTCAAAAGTACAATTCTATAGACATGAAATTCATTGTAATTTTAACATGAAGGGTTCCCCCCCCATCAACTGGTCACTGACAGACTCAAATGCAAAAATGTTCATACCAGTTGAAGTCTTTTTCATGACAATTGTAGGCCTAAGCCTGAAGGTACTTACTGATTTAATTACTTTTACATTATTCATCTTACCAACTCACACTTACATTTCTACTTTTACATTACTAAGGCTTACATAACTACCTTTGCCTTACTAACACATACATTATTTATTTTTTTACATTACTAATGCCTCCATTATTCCTTTTTCTTTACTAATCTTTACATTAGTATTTTTCGAGTACCAAGGCTTACACTAGAACACTGCCATGCTAAGCATTATTTCCCCACTGGTGCTGATCCACCACACAGCATACATTAAAGCTGCTGAAAAAAAAATCCTCCACAATGGCTTTGTTTTTATCCAGCATGACCTTTATGATGATGGCCCAGGGGCTTAAGCAATCTAATTTGGTATGAGTAATATAGCCCATTACTAGGAAATACATACAGCATGCATATCTCAGGCATATCAAATGCCACTTTTCCCCCTGATGCACAAAACAGTACTCCGATCATTACTGTCTTTCCATTCAACAAATATTACACTCATGCTCACACACGATGAAAAACGCTATTGGACTCTGAAGCCTGGATTGCTGATTGTGAATAAGCGGCCTCTTGGCTTGTCAAAGAGAAGCCGAGGTGCAATAATGTTGACGATGATTGTAGGAGACCGAGTGAGATGTCTTTCAGCTGTCAGTCAAGCTATTGCTGGTGACCTATGGGGCCAGTGTACACAAAGTGTCTCAGAGAGGGAGCGGTATTCTGTGATTAGATTTATGTCTGTCCAAGCAGATGTCAGCCTCTATTTCACGAAAAACACCTGATCCAGAAAAATATATATATTGCATAGGTCTTTCTTTCCTGCATGGATTATTGTTTTTGTTTAAAAAATAAACAGGGGTCATTTGAAGCGGAATGAGGAGACAAGCCGTTGAGTAGGTACCAAGATTTGTTGTTTACTGTTACAGCTACAATGGCCACTTCTCTGTATGCCGTACAAGGCTTTAGTCAAAGGATGGTGAAGCTTTTTGAAACAGGAAAACAACCTATCTGAGGCCTGAGCAGAGAAATAAATGCAAGTACAATAGTGCATGCAGTTACATTTCCTTTATACTAATACTAATACTTAATACTAATAGCTTGCACTCAAGGGTAGTAAAGTGCAAATTGTTCCATATATAGCATTTGGACTGTTCTGATGAGGCCTCTCTATTTTTGCATAGAAAGTGAAAGGCTTGTCAGTGACAAAAATGGGCCAGAGTCCTTTAAAGTGGGCCACAGCACTTTATAAAAAGCAACAACATAAATGGTAGCCATTGCATAAGGAGATACAAAGATGGATTCACATACTCTCTCAGAAATAAAGGTACCAAACTGTACTTTTCACTGTCACTGAGGAGGTACCAGGGGTATAACTTTTGTTCTTTAATATGCATATTTAACCTGGAAAGGTACATTTGTTGTACCTTTAATCAGTGCTTAGAATAAAGCTTTAAAAGGGTATGTCAGTGGTCCTTAAAGTACAAGTATGTACCTTAATTTATTGTACCCCAGTGAGAATAGTACAGTTTGGTACATTTGTTTCTGAGAGCGTGGGAGTGGCATTTTTCCATTACTAAACAGACAACAGCATGGGATTTTGTCGCAAACTGTCGGTTTTATACTGCAATAGTTTGTGTCGAGTATGAATTCATAAACTCCTACAAAAGCAGACAGTTCCATTGCCACAAAGCCTAACTTGAACATGATGATCACGATGAGGCCAAGACTACTAAAAAATACAAATATGATTTGAACACTGTCTTACACACATAAAATGCCTCAAATTACCTCTGCACCATAATAATTACATACCACTTACTGGCCTTCTCCTTGATTTAGTTTTTCATTAGCAACATTAGCATTTGGTGTGGAGCACTCTGTTAAGGTTACAGTGCTTATGGAAGCCTCATGCTTAACTAATATGTAGATAATGGAGAGCCTAGAGAGAGGAAGGTAGGATGGTTTTCTCCTGGTACTGGAGGACTATTCAGGCACCCAGATGGAGTCACTGCCTCTCCCCCTCACTGACTGATGGAAAGTGGATCAGCTTGTATAAACGCCTACTCTACTAATAAAGGCAGATTTCCCATGAGTCCCTGAGATAAAATGAGAGAGCCAGCCATAGAGGAAGTGATTAAAGCATAATTGCCTATGAAGTAGCTAGACAAATGTAACAGAACAACACAGGTAGAGAAAAACAGCTTCCGGTACATGTCTATTCTTAAAAGAAATTCTATTGTGTTATTATTTACAGCTCTGCACTCACAACGAGGTGTTAGCAACTACCAACATTGTTAGCAACTACAAAAAGCAAGTGGCTTTAGCCTCCAAAAAAATAAAGTGTTCGATGAGAAGCCAATGATCTGTATCAAAGAGCAGGTTGAGGTATATTACTCAACCAACCTCTTCAGGACATCTCACAAAGGCATCTCAGCCACAGCCCAATGCACTAAACGCCTAACAGGGAGGGAGCGAGATGAAACTAGGGCACTGTTATCTGGCCCCTTTTTTCCATGCAGAAGCAGAGATCTGTGGACAACGAGCGGCAGTGAGGAATCTGTGGGTTGCCGTGTTGAGTTTTGGATTTAGCCCATAGACCCACAGCATAAGGGTAAGGGGGAAAAGTACACCACCTGCCTGCTACTTGCTGAGCGTACCTGCGGCACGATCATGCTGAAGGACAAGAAAACCAAGGTGAAAATCACATTCTTGGTCATTGTTGTGGGCATCTCATCCATGCTTGCAGCTGTGGTGACCGATCACTGGGCAGTGCTGAGCCCCAGAGTGGAAAAACTTAACACCACCTGTGAGGCAGCCCACTTCGGACTTTGGAGGCTCTGCAAGAAGAGCATCTTCATTGTGGAGGAAGACCCTCAGGGCAAAGGCTGTGGCCCCATCAGCCTACCTGGAGGTAAGGGAGAGCATGTAGCATTCATAGAACCCCAGAGCTCATTTTAAGTATTGACTAACTCTACTTGGGCTGCATTCGATTAGGGCAAATGAAAGTGTTAGCGGAGGAACTGCTAGACAGCCTTTTTGATCTGAACTGAAAGGGTAATCAGAGAGAAGAGAAAGTCAGGAGGAGCACAATACTTACACTCTTATTCAAGGAAGCACAGGCTGAGGCAAGTAATACATACTGATATAGTCCTATTCACTTCTCACACATGCATTGGAAACTGGAAATTGCACTGATTTACAGTATATGAAGGCATCTCGGTGCATATAAAATAGATAAGATAAATTAATATATTGACGGATGTTCTAGTGTAAATAAATGCAAGTCAGATCTGCTTATGGGAGTTAGATCTTTGGTAAAATGACTGACCTTATTGTTATGGCTCAGTTCACAATTATGGATTAATGGCAGAAGAAATCAAAAAGGCTAATGTATATATATCTGGATGTAAGAATATTTATGACAGGGACTCTCTGAGTTGAGGAAAAAGTGCACTTTTAGGAAATGGGGTTTCTGAAGGGTGCTTTAGATGGGTAGTGGTTCTACCTTTCCAGACCCTCTCTGTAAGGTAATCTTCCTGTCGTGTTCGATGCAGAACTTCTCTCTTTATGGTACATTCTTAGATTAAAAAAAAGGTTCATCAAGGGTTCTTTGGATTGTTTACAGTCATGAACCATGTTGAGAAAGAGTACCACATAGTTGTAGAATTTTACCTACAATCTTTAAGGGGTTTCCATACCAAAGAATCCTTTAAGTGTACAGGATTGAACTTTTTTCTCCCATGAATATAGATAAAGAGTTAAAAAACATTTGTGAAAGACACCCAATAGTTTGATACCCAACACAGAACCTGTTGATTTCACTTTTTTTTTAAAGCAAGATGGAAGTGGTGACATCAGTGTTTAAGAAATTGCAGAATATATGACAGGGTAGGCAGTTAGACAGCAGAGGTATAACTGATAATTATATCTCTTGGTCCAGAGTGTGAGGCAGTTCACTATTTGATCAGTAATGCATATCCTCTCTTCCTCGTCAGGAGGTGATAAATGGAGATTGCACGCATCATATACGTCCCACTGGCTGCAGGGTGTAATGGAGCGAGCCCCAGTGCTCAAGTGGGTGTGCAAGGAGGAGCTCCCCATGGCACAGCCCAGACATTAAACCATAATGATGGCAGCTGTCTCATAGCAGAACAGGGAGGGTCACAGCTGCTGTCACACTCTGTTCAACCATGAACAAATCCCTAAGGTTTATTTCCACTGGCCTTTTTTTTCCCTCCTGATATAAATGAATACTTCGCCTATAGATAACATATGTTTGGTTACAATGACAAAGGGATCGTATTGGCTTCACACCCTAGATGGGAAGGTCACATAGATATGTAATGCTAGTTAACTGGGTAATGGTGAGAATTCCGAGCAATTGATCTGAATATTGAGAGATCCAATGGCATGACATTTCTGGGCCACTGAGCTCTTTACTTTCAAATTTAAGCATCTGACAAATGAATTAATATAGGCAAGTGACCCATATTTGTCTTTAATATGCATCCACATGTCCCTTGAAATGCCCCGCATGCACACACTGATTTCGTGAGCAACTGTTCCTAATACTGTACTTAGTTTCAGTTGGTTCCTTCCACTTTTGGTTGAATTGATTCCTAAAATATCAAGTACACAAAAATTTCCTTATCTCTCCATTGACTGTGCTGTTACACATATCCACTGGTGTTGCAGTCCTCTGTTGTAATTATGGCACGCTGATGTCACTGTATGATGAAAGTGTACAGGTGATGCCCATGAGTACAAATAACTGTATATGATAATGAAAATTGAGCAATGTATGCATTTGGCCCAGCCAAGTATTACACCTCTGGTTTAGGCAATTTCCTTACGTTAAGAGCTGATTACCTCAATCAGGTGGTTGGCACAGAATCCAAATAGCTCTGCTGAATGAATCTGAATTCTCCTGCAGTTATGGGTCAATAGTTACAGTGGAGTCTCACAGCTGTCTCAGAACACAGCAGGTTCAGAGGAGGGGAAACTCCAGCAAGCCAGTTGTGATCAATTTCACACCAGCTTAGCATCCACATGGCATCAAGAAGGGCTTGATTTTGGTAGCTTCTTCTGTCGTACGAACGAATGAAGCCATGACTAAACATTATTAGCACTTAGTCCATCACTTCCCCCCCTACTTCACACTTACTCATGCAGTTCCATGGCTGCACTCCCAGAGCTACCTCCAGCAGTTAAATGTTTGTTTGTGTGTGTATCTAACTGTATCTGAGAGGGTGTGGGATTGAGAGCCAGTGAGAGAGCACTTGCTTTCTTGATGAAAGAAAGCAAGAGAGACTCTTGAAACTCTCTATAAAAACCCAGCAAGAGACGCGTGAAGATGACTGGACTAAACCAAAGGACTATTAGACGAATAATAGATTGCCTAGTACATGTAGAGCACAAGTCAAGAAGAGCAATCACAACTGTAACACAATTTCCTCTGGGGTTTTTTTTTTCCTAAAAGTGCTGCTTGGACCTCTGTGGAAGGTGCTGTGTTGGTACGACCCAGATATATACTCCCAGATTATACTGTCTTTTTTTTTTGCCCACCGTTTACAATGACCCAGAACCTGGTGGTCATTTTATGCGAGAACAAAATAGGGCAGTGCTTTAGTTTTAATCCTCACTTTACTAATCTTCATACACAGCCCAAGAGCAAAGCACACACTCCAGGCAACCACCGTGCTTAGTGATGTGTGTGTTTACACTTGTCTCAAGGGGGAGGGAGTTTTAATCAAGAAGTAAAAACCTAATGTGACAGCCACTGCAACCTAGTAATTGACTTCCTCCCCGGGATAAGTGCTTCTATTAACAAACTCGCAAGGTCAATGATATGGTCCGAAACGCTTTATTTGGTTGCTTGTTTTGCTCATCTGAGCCGAGTAGAGGGATGCTTGCTCTGGGCTTCACAGATAGCCAGTCTGATCATGCTAATAAACAGATTTGACTAGATAGGGAATGAGTTATGAGGCCTCAGAACTGGTGTAAAATGCCAGTTGTTAGCAAACGCTCTTTAGACTGAGACTCAGACGGAGGGCTTGTATCTCTTGGTCTGAAAAATAATGGAAATATATTAAGTCATGGGCAGTTGAATAAGAACACAAAAGTGATGTCAATCACTGCAGACTTCTACCAGACAGTTTCTTCTATCATTAAAGTTGCAAGGACATAATATACATCCATGCTTAGAAAAAGGTTTGTATCTACCATCTAAATAGTTCTTTTGTCAGTCCCTCGAGATAAGGGGCATTCACTTGAAATCTGTCAAGGTCTGTATAAGCAACTAACCTGACTTAACTTTGAGTTACATGTGAATCCTTAGCCACTAATGATAAGTTGGCTATGAATATTTCATAGTGAAACTTCATATTGACTTGTTGACTGGGGCTACAGACTCTGAAAAATATTCAGAGAGCCCTTGTTTTATATTTGGTGCAGTGAGAATAAATACTTTATTCATTCATCCTCAAACATCATTTCCATAAAAAAAATTCTACTGAGTCCAGGGAGCTTAAATAAAATTTAAATCTATGAAAGTCAGTGAAATCTTTCCCCTTTCTAGACTAATGTCTCAAGCCCTGTAGATAATCTTTTTTATATGCTGATCAGCTCTGGTTTTGTCCACTGAAATACACTATATGCCCAAAAGTTCGTGGACACCTGATAAGAACACCAGTATGCATTTTTTAACATCTCAGTACAGATTTAGTCTTCCACTTTGCAGTTACAATAACCTCCAGTGTTCTGGTAAGGATTTCCACTAGCTTTTGGAACATGGCTGTGGGGTTTTGCTCATTCAGCTATATGAGAGAATTAGGTCAGGTACTGAAGTAGGGTGAGGAGTGCAAAGGTGTTTGGTGGGGTTGATGTCAGGGCTCTGTGCATGCCACTCATGCTGTTTGACTCCAACCTTGGCGAATCATGTCTTCATGGAGCTCACTTCATGCACAGGGCATTGCTAGAACATGGTTGGGCTCGACTGAAGGAAAATTGCAATGCAACAGCAAACCAAGACATTCTATAGAATTGTTTCCTCCAGCTTTGTGGCAACAGTTTGGCCCACATATGGGTGTCTTTTCATATCATATAGTGATATAGTGTAATTTGCTGGGTTAGTATTGTGACCCTTTCAGAAAATCAAAGCCCATTAGAGCACTCGAACCATTAACAGCTGAAAGGAACTTTCAGGGACACTTGCTTCTAATGATGAGTCCTAATTTGTGTTATTCTGCTAATGGATGTGCTCACGTTGTGTTATTTCTGTTCCTATTGGAAGATCCAAGCTAGATGCAAGACCACAATTTTAAACTAAGCCCCCACTGTTCCATCCCAGAGCTCTAAGGTTCACTGAGGGATGAAAGCCCTGCAAATCCCCAGGAGTAAAGACCTGTATTAGGAGTGGTCAAACAGGGTTAATAAATGACACCCTAAAAGCAGCACGGCAGCCCCTTCCTTTGGTCTCCTCATTGAGCCTTAACTAATACCATAGATAGGAACAGCCTGTTGCTAGGTAACCTCCTCACAGCATGTTTTTTCCCTCTATCGTCACCCCTGATGGAGATTCTGGGTCCAGAGTAACAAACAGCTCCTCTGTTCCTTTGCCTGATTGCCAATCTCTCTCATGCTCATTCTCTGGACAGAGCAGAGTGAGATGTTGCTTTATGAGTTTAAACTAACAGAAAGGTGTCAGACTCCCGCCGCACCTCCATAACAACTCGCCGGTGCCTCTCCCATGGGAATCACAAAATGGAGGCATCATCTCTAGAGCGGTGAAGGGGTGGAATTGTTTTGTCGCAATGTGAGAGGTATGTGGTGCAGGGCTTTGGCCTGTTTTAATAAAAAAAAACTGGGCCGACTGCAGTGTGAAGGTGACATGAGGTCAGAGTCTCATCTTCTGCTCTGAAACAAGCAGCAGATGTTTAAGAGTGGGTGGTGTAGGAGTAGAACCACTGAGTATGGTTTTGATTTTCCTGAAACGTGAAATCAAAGGTGATAAAACCAAGCTTCTCGCTTTTCTGAGGAAAAACAGTTTGCCTCTCTGTCGAACACACGTGCATGCATAGGAAACCTTTATCTTGGCATGCAGCCTAGAAAATGAGAACGGCTTTTTCTTTTTTTTTTTGAAAAACAAGCACACTGATATACCCTCTGTCCACTATATTCACACTCGCAGAATACCTCGTTTGTGACTGAGCGTCCAGCACTGGTCTCAGGAGGAAATGGCAGCTAGGCTCATTGGCAGTGCAAGTGCGTCGTAACGACAGGCTCCAGCAGCATCTCCAGTCCTCAGCTACAATCACTGTTTTCATCTCTCTTTGCAGTCAAGAACTGCTCCTACTTCAAACACTTTACGTCAGGGGAGGAGGCCGAAGTTTTCGAAGTCAAGACTCAAAAAGGTAAGCGGCCTTCCTCAGGCTTATCTTACCATGGGGGACACTGCTGCATATCAAAGTGATTAAAAAAAAACACAAAAAAACAAAAAACAAAAAAAAAAAACAACCATTCAGGTTCTTGCACTAATCCAAGACTGCAATTACCATTTTCTTCTCTAATGCTTAAGGTTAGGATTTGAGAGGAAAATGTTGAACGGCATGAAATGGAAATGTATAAGCAAAGATTTAGAAGGAAAAAAAGTGAAGGAGCATGGAGGAAGGTTGAAGCACATACAAAAATACATCAAAGAGCTCCACCACAGGCTGCTTTAAAACAATATTTTTGTGTTTGGGAATGTGTGGGTGCTCACAAAGCAGGGAGCAACTTCTCAAACTATATTCATGGTTAAGTTTCTAGGAATGCACCTATGCGTTAATGTTTCACTGGCATATCAAACCATTTGATGTATTTTTTTTTTCCATATAACACATTTAAAAAACAGACATCATCACAAAGCAAGCTTTCCAGAAATCCAGGTATACAATTAGATCCCTATTGAGCAAACCAGAGGTGACAGTGGCAAGGAAAAACCTCCAGAACGACATGAGGAAGAAACCTGGAGAGGAACCAGCCTCAACGACAACAACCCATCCTCTTTCGATGGATCCTGAGAATGGGAATATGAATTAAGAACTCAACTCCAACTTCCGATAAAATCCATCTTTAGTATTGATACAAAAGTCATTAATGTGGATCATCTTGAATTCAGTTAAAGGTAGGCTGGAGGTACATCAGGTATAGATGGTGCGTCACAGAGCCAAATTCTCGGGCCTGTTTCTGTCTGTACGTGTTTCACTTCTCCAAGTAACTCTTGTTTGTATGTATGTATGTATGTATGTATACACACACACACACACACACACACACACAC
>JAQLOM010000008.1:7154656-7164899 GCA_030068315.1 Chrysichthys thysi | reverse complement strand
GCAAAAAATAATCGGTGACTAGTCGACTATCAAAATAATCGTTTGTGGCAGCCCTAATATATATATATATATATATAGTTCCATGCTATAGCAGAATGATTGGTATCCTGGATGTGGTGCGTTCAGCACATTCCGGCTATTAACCAGCCAATGTAAACGAACACTGGGTGTGTAGAGTATGCACTGTGTCAATAAGGCCAATATTACATGCTTTTACAAAAACACACACTTGGTTCGTGCATGCTGTATCAGGTTAAACAGTGGCATGCAACATCTATAGGCTACTGGTGTTGCTCATAGCTTTGCTATCAAGGCATTTGTCTGCTACAAATGTTTAACTGCAGTTCTGATAAGTGCTTTTGAACTGATTCAAGGATTCACTTTAACTTGGCGTGATACTGGTTTACATAATGAAAAATCAGCCATATTGAATTCAGCTGCCTGTTACAACAGAGTGCTTCAAAGTGTCTCATTTGTGTTTCATAATTGGATTTGGTCACTGCCACATGGCCACAAACGAGAATTCAGAGGTTATGAGATGTCAGAATAGACACCCGACTTTGCCGCATCTTGAGTTCTGGTGAAATGATGCCAATGCTAAATCCAAAACATCCTACACAATCCAAGTGTGGTCATTAATATCATCGTACCTGTCTGTTTTTCTAACAGCATGCCATATTGGCCTCACAGACAGAAATATGGTGTACAGTATACATGTTTGCCTTTTTCCTTTAGTTAGTCACTACCCCAACACCACAAGCATCTCTGACTTTGAAAAAAATACCCCACAGTCTGTAGGTTTCACACCATTGTGACTTTACCACCTTAAACACCTTTAACAAAAACTCCAGGGCTTGTTTGTCAAGTTACTCCAGCAGGGCTGACTGATAATGAATGGTAAAACAGGCGAGGAAAGAAAAAAAAAACAATGTGGGAAGAGGGATAAAAAAAAAAATAAAAAAGAGAAGAGATGACAGTGGAAGCTAATGATGCTGAGCGTGTTAGACAGGCAAGCTGGGTCTCTTAGCAACAGATGACCCTGCAAGCAGACACATACATGGCAGAAATTAGCTTCTCATAATAAACTGTTACAGACCCCATCACTCCTTGGGGAAAGTTTTTTCTTTTCTTTTTTAGCTGGAGGGTTATTATACAAGTGCCTTGTGGGTTATTGTTTAAAAAATGTCTTTATGACGGGTTTAGACTTGATAATGTAAGCTTGTTGCAGCGGGGGGTTTTTCGGCATCAGCAAGCTCTCAGGAGAGAGAGCATGAGGGAGCATGAGTGAATGCAAGAGAGAGAAGAGAATAAACGAACGAGCAACAGAGCGAGTAAACAAAAGACTTTTTAGACAGTTACATCATGATTGCAAGTATGCGATAGAAAATTTGGTACTCGAGTACTAGACAGAGGCAGGCTCAGTAACTGCTACTACACATATGGGAATTAACATGTGAACTGAAATTGTGCGAGTGTGCGCGCGTTTACTCACCAGGTTCCAGATCAAGCTGACAGAGGTACTGGGAGGTACTGAGCGTCACTACCACGACACGGTGGCGCTCTATGTCCTGCCGAGTGGGCATCTGGAAGGTGAGGTAAGCTCCGGAGATCAGGCAATACTGCTGCACCACTGGGTGCACTGTTTTTACCCAGCGGTTCCTAAAGTAAACCCTATACACACACACAAATTTTAATACAGCCTTTTGAATACAATAAGGACTACATTTAGACCATAATCTACATTCATTTCTAACAGACAACTGAAAACTCCTTGTCCCCATCTTATCACACCCAAATCAACAAATCTTCCAAGGTCTTGTAGTGCTATAGTACACAGTATTCTCATTAAATACCACCATCGTACATCAATCCTTCCCTAGAAACTTCTTGCCAAGCAGCCACAGAGTCCAAATGATAAGGAAATTGAGTAGTAATTCATGGCTCATGCTGTGCATAACAGTCACCACCGGGCACAGGACAAGTGTAAATCCGGCTCAGATCAGCAGGCTCAGAACTTAACGGTGTGTGGTATGTCAAGGGAGTACCCACTGAACAATGCTAGCAACACATTAGGATGACAGCTGACAGAGAACGTGGAATATTCAAAGGAAAATATGTCAAGGGGGAACCAATTCCAGAAGGGGGATTAAATGAGTACTATTTACCCCTCACATGCAGGGTAGTAATGCTTTCGATGGTTGACCATTTTAATGGGTTGCAATATCAGACGAAAGGGCATATACTGATATGGAACGAGAGGAGGATATCTCCAGCTTTGGAGGACAAAATACCTGTCGCTGTGAAAGTAGTCACAAACTCCTAAGCTCCATAACACATAGCCAGACATGCTCACAGGCAAGAAGCAGAAAGGGAGTGATAACTATACAAGCGTGGTATTTAAGGAAGTTGCTATCCTAAGGTGTACGCATGTCCTCCCTTTCCAGAAGATTTTGTTGAATATTAATAGCCAAATATTTATGTCAGGTATTCAAAGTATGCACATCTACTCAATGCGGTACAATCTGAATTTTAAAAATTAAGCAATTAATTAAAAAAACCCGCCCTTTGTTCATTAACATAGCCATTTCCTAACTGACAATATGATTCTATATAAAGCAAAAGTTGTCATGGTGGCTCAGTTACTTGTACGTAAACCAACTGCTCAACAGCACCACTTAATGAGGTGACAATTAGCCAATTTAATGTGTGGAAGGTACAGTGCATCTGGAAAGTATTCATAGCGCTCCACTTTTTCCACAATATCTTATGTTACAGCCTTATTTCCAAATAGATTAAGTTCACCTTTTACCTCGAAATTCTACACACAATACCCCATTATGACAAAGTGAAACAAGTTTGTTTGAAACTTTGGCAAATTTATTAAAAATAAAAAAACAAAAATAAAACATTTACATAAGTATTCGCAGCATTTGCCATGACCCTCAAAAGTGAGCTCAGGTGCATTGTGTTTCCACTGATCATCCTTCAGAAGCAGTCCACCTGTGGTAAATTCAGTTGATTGGTCATGACATTGGAAAAGTACACATCTGTCTAAAAAAAGTCCCATAGTTCACAATGCATGTCAGAGCATAAACCAAGACATGAAGTCCAAGAAATTGTCTGTAGACCTCCAAGACAGGATTGTATCGAGGCACAGATCTGGGGAAAACTACAGAAAAATTGCTGCAGCACTGAAGATCCCAATGAGCACAGTGGCCTCCATCATCCGTAAAAGGATGAAGTTTGGAACCACCAGGACTCTTCCTAGAGCTGGCCACCTGTCCACTCTGAGCAATCAGGGTAGAAGAGCCTTAGTCAGGGAGATGAACAAGAACATGAAGGTCACTCTAACAGAGCTCCAGCATTGCTTTGTGGAGAGAGGAGAACCTTCCAAAAGGACAACCATTTCTGCAGCACTCCACCAATCAGGCCTGTATGTGATGGAAGCCACTCCTCAGTAAAAGGCACACGACAGCCCACCTGGAGTTTGACAAAAGGCACCTGAAAGACTTTCAGACTATGAGAAATAAAATTCTCTGGTCTGATGAAACAAAGATTGAACTCTTTGGCCTGAATGTCAAGCATTATATCTGGAGGAAACCAGGCACTGGCCATCACCTGGCTAATACCATCCCTAAAGTGAAGCATGGTGGTGGCAGCATCACGCTGTGGGGATGTTTTTCAGTAGCAGGAACTGCGAGACTAGTGAGGGTCGAGGGAAAGATGAATGCAGCAATGTACAGAGACATCCGTGATGATAACCTGCTTCAGAGCGCTCTGGACCTCAGACTGGGGTGAGGTTCATCTTCCATCAGGACAACAACCCTAAGCACACAGCCAAGATAACAAAGCAGTGGCTTCAGAACAGCTCTGTGAATGTCCTTGAGTGGCCCAGCCAGAGCCCAGAGAGATCTGAAAATGGCTGCGCACTGACGATCCCCATCCAACCTGATGGAGCTTAAGAGGTTCTGCAAAGAAGGATGGGGGGAAACTGCCCAGAAATTGGTATGCCAAGCTTGTAGCATCATACTCGAAAAGACTTGAGGCTGTAATTGCTGCCAAAGGTGCTTCAACAAAGTATTGAGCAAACACTGAATACTTACATAAATGTTTTATTTTTGTTTTTTATTTTTAATAAATCTGCAAACGTTTCAAACAAATTTGTTTCACTTTATCATTATGAGGTATAGTGTGTAGAATTTTGAGGTAAAAGATTAATTTAATCTATTTGGGCATAAGCCTGTAAGAAAGGATATTGTGGAAAAAGTGGAACACTGAATACTTCCCGGAAGCACTGTAAACTGACAACATTGATTGCATGAGCCTATACATTATTTAGCCCTTTTTTGGGCTCAGTGGTTGATACCTGAGAGGTCTTGCATGGGGATTGCCTGCCTCCACATACGGATGAAGGTAGTCCTTTATGTACAGATCTGCTGCGCTGTTTGAATGGGTGCAGATGAGGACCCTGTAAAACAATAATGCAACCATATAAATAAATACAAATATGCATATCTATACAAGTTTTTTTAATTGCTATAAACCCATTCTAAAAACAAAAGAGCCTTGGATCAAACTAATTCTGACCTAGAAACATTATCCCTTGGGAATTTTAGTAGGTCAGATAGTTCAGCAATAAAAGGTAAAATAAGCCACTGAGCAGGGATGGGACTTTGAGGGAGTATGAGAATGAGGCAAGTACTCACCGTGTCTCAGGCTGTTTAAGGATGTGTTTCACTGCCTGAGCCAATGTGAAAGTTTTGCCCGTGCCGTAGGGTCCAATGATGAGCACTGGGGGGAGATTGATTGATAGCGGTGTGGTGATGGCCAAAATGGCCTCCTTCTGCTTGGCATTTAAACGGGGGTCCAACTGCTCGTCCCACTGCCTAAAGTTGCACAAAATGTTTGGATAAGTTTGCATAGCCTGTAAAGACACTATATGGCCAAAGGTTTGTGGTGACCTGACCATAACCCCCCCCCTTATTTTTTTTTTTACCAACCAATTTTAGTTTTAGTCCCCCACATGCTATTATAATAACCTCCACTCGTCCGAGAAGGCTTTCATTTTGGAACGTGGCTGAGGGAATGTTTTCCTTGGGCCATAATAGCACATATGCGTGTGATGGTCAGGTGTCGATAAACTTTGAGCGTATTTAAAGTATATTTAAACACAGGCCACAAAGTGTACTTAAACACAGGTGTCTACAGTGAATGTTAATGTGTGTGTAAAAAACAGTTCGAGCACTTGCCTGTTGGGGCTCCAGGGGATTATAGGAGTTAGGCTGACGTCAGGAAAAAGGATGCCGTTGTCACGGAGGCGGTCTAGAGCATAGTGCATCTCACACAGCGGAAGCCTGTTGAGCTGGAACTGCAGCTCCACCTAGCAAACCAGAGAGGAAACTAAATCAACACATCCACCAACACGGACACCAACACATGCCAACTCGGCCTCGGGGCTTCGTGATCCGTTATGTCTCTTTCAAATGGGAAATTCAGAAAAGCAATCATTTGTTAATAAAAGCTACTTTCAAGCATGTTTTCACAGTCTGCTCAATGTTCTAACTAGCAGAACTGGCAAACACCTCAGCCAGAAGCTCGTATGTAAAACTCAACAGGAATCTGATCAGCCACAAATGAGCCTTTTTAAATTACGACAGACAGCTGTGAAGGATTTCATGGGGCTTTCACAAGACAAAGGAGCTTGTCTCTCTAGCTTTAACGGTGCTTCAGTACAGTAGAGATGGGGAAGCGGCTGTAACAAATGGGATCACCATGCTGTCTTTAAGGAAGAAATCGTGCAATTCAAATCAAAGCTTGGTCTTTAGAGGCAACGCTATGACAAAAGAGCTACGGGATTCTGCCATCACAATTCAATTACAGCCTTAAATGATGCCAGCTGTTTAAAACCCGGCTTATCGCAACTAACAGAGCTTATTTCCAATGGGATCAACGTCAGGATATACAACCCCAGAACTGCCTCCTGATTTGAGCTTATGTTTTGGGAAGCACTGGCTGGGAATTAAATGGTTCTCGTGAGTAGAAAGAAATGCAATGTAAACCTGCATATAAAACCATGCCTGGTGATGTTTGTACTAAACTTTGGAACAATCACACAAATCTGGCTGATGTGCTGTTCAGAATCCCACCTGCAACTCCCTGTCAGGTATCAGATTGAGCTCCTCACAGCAGTCCTTGCAGATGCGCAGGAAGATATAGTCCTTGGTCTTCTCCTCGATCACGGCCTCATAGACACGCTCCTTGGCACTGGCGGGCTGGCCTTGACACATCCGATCCCGGCTCACAGGCAGCAGCAGCACCGAGTTCACCTTGGTCATGACCAGCCGTCCTGCCAGCGTGTCCTCAGACAGAGTCTCTGTTAGCTTGAAGCGGGCGAACAGCTGCCCGTTTTGGGCGTACTTGGCACCCCCAGATATTCCTGTCAGCATGAAGCTGGAGACCAGCTGCAGGTTTACCTTGATGTTAAACCTGGGAAGACAAAATGGTTTATAATACAGTGACGTCATCCAATCACGTACACAAATGCCTCAAAACAAGCAAAAACAACAAATGTAAGCGTGAACTACTTTCTGGTAGTTCACTTTAGTAGTGGCTGAATTGCTGGCAAACAATATCAAAATACCCATGCATCAAGTGGTTGAACATGCCAAAAAAATATCAACAAAGTGTCAGCAAAGACTGTAATTCCAGTCGGACAGAATACACATTTTGCATTCTGACCTCCAAGCTCAAACTTGTAAATCTCCTACATCAGGTGTCTATGTTATTGCTTTTAAAGTGCTAAAGGCTACATACAACCATCTGAAGAATATCAATTATAAACATGTGCTCGAGCTCATTACATAACTTAACTACGCTGCTTAATTAGTACGACTAGAAATCTGGTACGATGACAAAAAGCTGCTGTATTTATTACTTGAAATGTAATTCAAGTCTGACCTCTAGTGGTTGGAGTCAGTAAATTAGTAAATAAGCAAGCAAATCGCTAACTCTAGGGGGGAATTATTCTCATTATGCATACACTGTAACTGACAATGAAGCTGCTACAAGTTGTGCTGTAGCAATGCAGGTCTGTGATTTAAGGTACTCACTTGCTAACTTCTTTGTACTGTGCAATCTCCTCGATGTACAGCAGGTCATGCAGGCGTGACTGGTAGTTCTCACGTGTGAGAGTCTTGTCCAACACGGACTGGGTGAAGAGCTGGTCAGCGGACAGGGGGATCTGATAGCGGCTGAGCAGGCTGCGCTCCAGCTCCATGTTCTCGTTGGGACTGAACTCCACGATAGTCTTGCAGGAGGAGTCCCAGCGCTTCGCTGTAATCAGGAGCTGCTGCCGTGCCTGCATCAAATGCTCCAGGTCTGCAAAGGTAGGCAAGGCCACGAAGGTGAGGAGCAGTGGTGGGCGTTATGTTGGTATAAATGTGACAGTACTAGAAATTTGACAAATTAGGAGATTTTCTATTACAGTTGAGCAAAAATTGCAAAGTCTAAATGTAATGCAATAAAAAAAAATGAACACAAACTGGGTTTGAAAAGAATGGACATTTCCACTGTTTTAGGGCCTGCTTTAAACAGGCTACGGTAATCTGTGCAGTAGCTCAGCAATAGGGTTGTACATGAGAAATGTTTATATTTTAAAATATTATTTCACTGAAGGAGGTGATCACTTTAGGCACTTGGCTATGAGAGTTGCATGAACAAAATGGTGATGGATGTGTAGTTCATAAGGGCTTTTTTTGTTGTTGTTCCCCATGTTGTTTCAACACAGTATACCTGAGTGTGAAACATTTTTGTAAATTATTTTATCATTATTTTGTGAATTAATTTTATTAGAAAAAAATGTGCACACTGTTTGCATCCAAAAGTACTGTTACAAAGCTTTGTGGTATAACCTACTGTGAGCACAGCCTGTCCTTCACTGAAGTGTGAACATATTTGTTCATATTTTAGAGATACAAAGGTTAGAAAAATTATATTGACCAATAAGGGAAATTAATAACCCATACACAATACCACACAAAAAGAATGCATTATTAAACAACTATTATAAAAAAATTATTATTTTTTTAATTTATACTCAACAGGACAAGAGCATTCTCCCAGGATTTGAAGTCAATGAAGATCATGCAATTACATATTAGATCCATACCTTCAATAGATGCTGCATCCACCATCACTCTCTGCATCAGCACAGGCTCAGAGCCAAAATCGAAGACTACGGTTTGGCGGAAAGTGCCGAAGATCTCAGTTCTAAAAGCCACCTCCACAGTGTAGAGGCAGTGATCCATGCCATTCTGCAGCTGTCCTACTCCAGTCCATTCCTGACAGCCACCCTCACACACCTGCTGGGGTACCTGGGTGGAGGCGTCACCTGCCGACACGGCTGTGATGGAGAAGTGCGGTCGGTTGGCATCGTACAGCAGGGCGATGCGGTGCAACATACGGGCAGGCTGGATGGGAAAATTGGCACAAAGAAGAGGCTTGATGATGCAGTGAGACTGATGCATACTGAACAAGGCAGATCCATATCAACAATAAAACTTTTAGTAATGACACACAAGGGCAGTGTTATAATGCATATTTCTACAATGGTTTTAAGAGTATAAATAAATAAATATTCGCTGTCTTGCTTCTGTTACTGTTATGTAGACTACTTTAACACTAAATGTGCTGTTGTAAAATACTAAAATCTACGATACAAAAAAGTCAGGGAACAGTACTCTTCCAGCATTTAGGGTTAGTATTTGCTCACGGTGTGCCATTATTTTACCAGGCACGCGAGCAGGACTACGTTCAGGATCAAAATACAGGCAAAGCGATCCTTTAGAAATGAATCGCTCCATTCTGAACATCCTGTTGCCTTACTTAATTGTCAGCATGACTTAACTAAGAAATAGACAAACAACTGTGATTACTCAGATGTTCTGTTAGATTAAATATAACCAAATACAAATCCGATGAGTCAGTCATGCTGAACAGGGCCGGTGATAAAATTAGCATTCCTACCTTGCAGTAAAGTGAAAATGTCCAGGAGTGGGATGACTTCTTGGTGCTGACGGTGACTGAAAGATCTGAGCTATGGTCAACTGTAACTCCATCTAAACAGTCATTAAGCTGCAAGGACATCAAAGAGGAGGAAAAAAACATTATGAAAAAACATTAAAACCCGCCGTACAGCACCAACAGGTCATTTTAAATGCCGTCTATGCAGGAAGGCAATTTCATTAACCAAATTATTCCATTCTTCAATCCTCAACCATAAGAGCAACATTTTAAAAACACACACACACACACAAAAAAAAAAAAAAAAAAAACCATGCATATCCAATAACGAGCTGTTTCAATCTGTTCAGAAACTCAAGGGCTTGAGACTTGTTTCTGATAGAGGAACCAGGGCTGATGGAGCCTTTTTAATTACCTCTCCAAGTACTTCTTTGCAGACCAGGACCTAATAGGATGGAGCATTCTGCATCATACGCAAAGTGACTAAAGGATGACTACCCCCACAAAGGCCATTAAATAAAAACAAGATACCAATTTTTTGCAGATTCTGGCATTTAAAAAGCCAGCAAGAAGAAACAAGCAGAAATGAGACTGGAAAAAGTCTTACTTGGCAACTGTGTTCAAGAAGAGATTTAAAAAGAGGTCAAGTCTTGAGTCAAAAAGATTTTGCCTTGAAAAGCGTCACCGAAGACTTTGTCACATTTGGTGAAGTTGAGGGGGAAAAAAAAAACCTGCTGCAAAAAGTTCAAAGCCCATGCACATACTGAAATAATGTAACCATCAAATAGATGGTTAGAAAGGCACAGGAAGTGACTAAGGACTGCTGCACATTCATGATGCTCTTTGAACATTCCGGACAAGCTTTGCTTCAAAAACAAAAACAAATAAAAACAAAAAAAAAACAACAAACATCACATCATAACTCCTACTGCATCATATCTGTATTGTATGTATAGAACAGATTATCTACACTGGAGATCAAAATTAGAGAACAGCCTACAATTTCCGAAATGTCAAGGTCACTACGTAGTCCTATGTGGAAATGATCCAAACAGGAATAAAAGAGCAGAATTTTAACCATATGTCATGAGTTACATAAATTCAGAAGCACAGTATAAGAATCTTAAATGAGATATTTGAAAACTAACACTGATCAAAATTAGAGAACACTTTCAGATACCTTCCAGTTATTGGTGTTAATCTGGCAGCTGGTGCTAATTTC
>JAQLOM010000008.1:7136673-7147995 GCA_030068315.1 Chrysichthys thysi | reverse complement strand
AGTAAAAATGACTTCAAAAATAATGAAATTAAATATTTCCACTTAAAGGAAAAATACTACAACATGCAGGAAACGGTAACAAACTAAGCAAAGTCAATATTTGGTGTGAAGACCCTTTGCTTTTTTTTTCTTAAACAGTAATCCCAGGCACAATTTGCACAGCTTCATAAGGAAATGAGGTGGAAAGTTTTTCTGCCACACTGCTCTTCTGGAGACTCTGACTTGTGAACTTTTTGTATGCAAAACCCAGGAGTCCTCATCTTGTGTTTTCTCTGAAAAGTGCTCTCTTATGTAATACGCTGCGTTCTTTACTGACGTACAAAACTTTTCATATACAAAGAATTTTATTTTATTTTATTTTTTTTAAGTAATGCCGGGACATCAAAATTTGTTTTTTTCGTACTGACTCAGTAATGCAGAAATTGGAAAAATTAAATACCTATAATAAAATTTGTACAAAAAAAAAAAAATAGGGTGCCTAAGACTTTTGCACTCTTTAAACACATTCTAGAAAAAATTAAACACAAAGAAAACATTTGCGAGCACACAGTGAGGTGAATTTTGTGTAGAATTCATAGAAACATCACAATTATAGCGAGTACTGTACTGTGATGTGCTGTATACTATACTAGCATAGCCTGTACTTATGTTTTAGGTACTGTATGTATGTAGTACACTAGCCTAGCCTATACTTTTTTCTATACTGTGTAATACTGTAATTAACAACCACTTGCTACAGATTATATTTCAGAACCACTACAGTTGTCAGAAAAAACAGATGGTACTGTACACACACAAGCAAGTGAATCAAGAAACAGCTGTTTCACAAACTCCACCATTGAAAAATCCATAAAAACAAAATTCACTATAGGTTTTGCGGAGGAAATCCGCAAAAATTTGTATACATTCTACATTGAAATCCGCAAATGGCCGGGGATGCGAAATGTGAACCGCAATATAGCGGGGGAACACTGCACTGAGCTTACAGCACAGTCAACCAGGAGTCACCTTGAAACCTTACTAGCGGTGGTGACGGTGTGTTAAAAGTAGTGAATATTACTCAGAATCAATCTAGGTCACCACCAGCTGCATAAGTGGTGTAATGCCACAAATGTGCAGTATGTGTAATCTGACAGCAGCTGCCATCCCTAAATTCATTATGTAAGTCGAAATTCATTTCTTACGGGAAAAAAAACAGATGACGAATTTAATGTATAATATTTTAAATCGTAATAATTCAGCTGCTTTAATTGGAAATACTGCTAACCTATTAAACTACACTGTGTGTAGGAGATAATAATAATAGCAATAATAATAATAAGAAGAAAATCTGGCCTGAATTTTATAACAGACTGTGTGTGATGACATTTGTTCAGCATGCCAGATTATGAAGATCCTCTAAACACAGACCTACAAGAAAATTCCTGCATCCTGCTTACGTCATCGATAAGAACGATTTGGGTGGGCATGTGCAGAAAATGAGGTCAGAGAAACAGAAACAAATCCTGATAAAATGTTAAACATTAATAAAACTCGTTTTATCAGGCAAAGAAGAGTCTGGAGCAGTCACAGGCAGATTTTTGATCAGAATATTCTAACACTGCCAGATCTTTCTCCTCAGCGGTCTTTGGTCACAGTGGCACTAAATTAGCTGCTGTTGAACATGTCGCATTATTAGGGATGGACGATATGTATTAAAATATTATCATTATCCTGATAGGACCATTCACATCATCAGCCAACTGAATATTGCGAGTATAGCGATGTACCAGAAATATCAACATTCCCCCAGAAATTAACAGGCAGCTGCAGTGTTTAGTCCCATGAAAACACCAATGAAGAATCTGTATAATGTATGCACAATGCGTAGAATTAGATTCGTGAATATTAAGCCTATCACAGGAAGTGCCCGGGTTACGCCAGACACAATTTGTCAAATTTGATCTTAAGAACGCTTAAAATAATGACCCTAATTTGGACATACAACCGCTGACCCGATGTTACAACGAATATGACGTTAGGGCGTGACGCAAGCGGGTACTGCTTTTTGTTGTTGTTCGGTCCGGCGTAGGAATACAGTGTAAGCACGCAACACGCTTAGGCCAGTACACGCTGTGAAACAGGAACTATCATGGAGACCAGAAACGTGTTGTATTCCAGTGAGCCTTATGGTGATTCAGGAAAAGGCTAAAAGGATTTGAGGCGTTGAAAAGTGAAAAGGGGGAAGGGACTGAAAGTACAAGTGAACAGTTTATGGCGAGTAAAGGTTGGTTTGCATGGTTTAAAGAGCGCGCTAAATAGGCTTTGGAAGTGAAGAAGCAAAAAACTGTCCAGTCTAGCCTTGATCTTTATTTCAAGAAGCAATCTCCAGCACCATCTACCCCTCCAGACACAGTGACCCGAGTACCGTCTCCTCACCCAGACTCCCCTGCATCTCCAGCTCCCTCATCCCAATAAGCCTGTCTCTACATCATTCAAAATGTCCCAAACACAGGATTAAAGGTACAGAAATTAATTCTTCATGTGTTTAATTTTATAAATGTTTTAACAACAATACTGAAATTATTATTACAGTAATATTGTTATTATTACATATTATGCATCTTTATTACATCATCTGTACATTATAGTGTAACGTTAAGATCCGACTTGCAACGAAATCTGACTTACACCCGGCTATAGGAACAGATCTCTGACGTAACTTGGGGACTTCCTGTATATTAAAATCTTACCGTGTACACAAGAGCTGGTGAGCGTCCCATGACTAGAATCGGCATGTTTTGACCCTGAGCATTTATTTTCATAGTGATAAATATAATTATCGTGAAAACATTAGAACATATCGTTACACGATTCTTAGGTCATATCACTCAGCCGTACCCATTAGGCATGTTATCTAAATGATGTGTGATTTTTGTCTGCAGCAGCAAAATCAGACTAAATAATTTCAAGAAAACCTGGCTAAAGCTGATCAATTAGGTCAGTGTTTCTCACACATTTTGGTGTTTTTTCCCCTGCTTACGACGCGTCAGCCAACTGACCAGATTGAACTGGATTGAAGTAGGTGATTCGGAGTAGGGAAAACAAAATCTGTTGAGTGGTGATGCACCAGGACCAGGACTGAGAAAACGCTGAATTAGGTAACCATTTTGAGAACTGTATCTGGTTATGTTTAACCTGCAAACAGAATTTGAATTGAAAATTTCTGTAAACAAGCGTGCAGACTCTGGAAGAACAAGTGGATCTGGCCTGTCATCTTTCATATACTTTAAATTCAATTTCTAAAGGTCATGTGCTCCTCATTACTCAAAGTCTGTTAGAATTCAAACAAGAAACACATATGTACAAAACCAAGAAGGAGAGAAGAGACAGCATGCGTGAATATATACATGAACTTTAGAGGAGTTGGGAGCTCACCAGCTGGAGTAGAGCTGCTATGCGGTAGAGGAGCGCACACTTGCGGAGGAGGGTTGCGTTGCGGGTGCGTGGGGTCGATCCCAAGGCCAGCAGTGCCTCCGTGCTGTGGGCCACCGCTGCCTCATACTCCTGCCTCACTAACGATCCAATGGCCTCTTCACATGACTTCTGGGGCCTCCTGTCCTCCATGACTCTGGGACAGAGCATCTGAGGAGGAGATACAGGACAACGTGTTATGGCAGCAGCTGCACCCAGTGTGGATATTTTTGTAGATGTCCTGATCTGCTCAGGAACACTTGACTTCATGAAGTCCTGTTAAAACATCTAGCTAAAACTGCAGCTTCAGGAAACCACATCATACACATTTATCATACAGTTTTTCTGATTTGTTGACATTTATTTACACACAGGAGTTTTTCCCGTCGCTGAAAGTTTTGATCCTGAGCTCGGGTTACTCTCTTTATGGAATTTTTCATGTATCTGAGTGGGTTTTCTCCATGTTCTCTGGTTTACTTTCACCTCCCAGTAACATGTCAGTAGATGGACTGAGGACTCTAAATTGAGTGTCTGAATGTGTGTGCACCCTGGTCTGAATGGACTGGCATCCCATTCAGGGTATATCCCCCCCATCTTAGACTCCGTGTTCCTAGAATGTGCTCCCGATCCACATCGAATCCTGACCAGGAAAAAGTGGTTAAGGATGAAGAAAGAAATAATCATATCCAACTTTATTACGTTTCCTTTAAACTCATGATCCACCCAAAAACTGCCTTCAGAATGTACTTACTACAAAGGGTGTAACAATGCCGTTGTGGACAGCACGGACATGATCGAGCGTCAGCTGTGGATGGACTGGGGGCATTTCGAACCTGTGGGTAACTCCTGATGAGACTCACCTGTCTCTTATTACTGCCTACTTATTTGTGCCTCTTTGTGCTTTCAGGGACTCCCATAACCAGCAAACGAGAGAGCGTGATATAGCTGGTGGAGCTCAGGAGACACACACACACGCCACAGAGTTTTTTGAAAGCGGTCTGAAAAGCACAGCCTCAATAAACATGAGCTTGGAGCTTGGCTAAAATTCCGCCTGCCTCCCGAGTCTCCGTCCACACCCTTGCACGCCGGGGCTGTACGCTTACCAAAAGAAAACCATTTGGGATTCAGTGACTTCAAATGGGCCCTCAACATCTGATGAATTTGCATTAAGATTAAAGTACTGCAACATTCCGCTTCGATTGAGTTGTTCACCACCATTTATTTATATATATATATATATATATATACACACACACACACACACACACACGGCTTTCTAAACCATTTTCACTCTTTAATTAACCTTTTCCAGACTCTTATAACACTCTCTACACTCTTAAACATACGTAATTTTGACAACATATAAAATTCTACATGCCTACTTACGGCCAGTGAGGTCACTTCCTGTTTACAGCCTGTTTAATAGCTCAAGTGGAAGTGGCGTACACCGCCACTGTGTATTCGTCCGCTGATGAAATACATTGTATACTGTTTTATTTCGATTTAAATATTCTTTTAATGTTTGAATGAACATTTTTTAAATTATCTTTTATATTCCAGAGTGCCGCAAAAGCCAAAAAATTTGAAAAACCGCGATGCACTAAACCCGTGATAGGTGAACCGCGATATTGCGGGGATTCACTGTACACCTTTATAAGTGTGCACATGTACACTAAACCCCCATGGGGGTTACGTTCCAAAACTTTCCGCTACGACAAAAATCTGCAATACACAGATGCCACCCCAAATGCTTTTTTTTTTTTTTTTGTTTAAGCCCTAAATTATCCTCCCATGCTCTTTAAATACTTTCTAGACACAATTAAACACAAAGAAAAGATTTGCAAGAATGTAGTGAGGTGAATTTTGTGTAGAATTCGTAGAAACATCACATTTACAGTGAGTACTGCTACGGGTGAAGAACTGGGATGTTGGCGATTGCTGGTTGCTTCTCCCCAACTGTACGCATCGCAGCCAGCAGCCAATCACAAGCAAGGTTAAATGAATAGGGCATTTCAATTGGCCAAACCATAATTTTTTTCCAGTATCCCCACACCACGTTTTCGTAAACAACGTTGTGTTCTTTGTCTCTTGTGTAAACATGAAATACACTGTACTGTATTTTATATATTATTCATATTTTACTCCATTTTAATTAATGTTTATATTTTATAATACTGCGGAAATTCACAAAAAAAGAAGAAAAAAAAAAAAAGATATATTCTAAATAAAAATCCGCAAATAGTCGGAGGCACGAAATGTGAACCGCAATATAGCGGGGGATGACCGTGTATAAACAAATCTTGAATTTTACAGTTCATACACAGTTTGTTAATACTTCAGGGACCACCCTAGCATACTGATGCTCAATTACTTAGGTTTAATTCCATTTACAAACAGAAAACAGCAGCGTGAGAGAACCATCTGGCAGACCTGCTCAACCTACGAACGTCAAATATTAAGTTACATAAAAACAAGACTTTTCTGACAAACACACATCCAGCGCCATCATCCAAGTGAAAAGCTAAATAACCTGTATATAAATTTCTATTGGAGCTTTTACACCGCCCCCAAGCACGGTCTCTATTTCAGCAAGCTTATACTCCTTACACTTTCTTCACCTCTGAAACACTGTCACTGATCAGTCGCTAATCAAATTCACATACTGAAGTGCTAGAGACCAAAATATTATGCTGAATCTTCTCTTAACTATAAAAGCTACTGCAGGTTTCGATCATTATAAGATTACATCGGACTACGACGCTCAGCGATGGTTATTAAAGCCTGAGACAACTCATTTTCATAACTGCCTCCTTACTCTTATGCACAACTACTTTAGCAACTTCACAGCTGACTGCAAAAGAAAGAACAACGTTATTTATTTATTTATTTATTTAGCAGTCATGAGATTTCTGAATTTCCTCTTGGCTGACTGGACTTGGACGAGACTGCACAAGCTAAAGGGACTTCTTCGCTACTCACTCAGCCTCTCTTACCAACTGTGAATGAAGCCTGAATCGTTTCTTGTTTTTCCTCCATGTTTTTTTTCCTATACACTGTTTTAGCTAGTGGGGCAATAGCTGACCCCCTTTAAAAAAAAAAAAAAAAAGGAAGGTAAGGAACAAAAATTAGGAAAGTGGCAGCATTACAATCTGGCATTACAATTTACTGATTTATTTATACATTAAAAGAAATTAAAATGCCACAGAGCTAATCTGACCTTGCCAAACTTCACCAGCAAAAGTAAAAAATGCAAATGCGTTACTATGCTGCTCATAACTGTGTGATCATACACATTTAAATGAGATAGAGTACAATTTATTTTACTCCGTGTTATTTGCCCAGATCTTATATGTGCACTGCTTCTTTTTTAACAATACATACATAGAGAGAAAGTTTTTCCCCCTCATATTTTTAACAAATTATACCTACAAAATAACAGGTCAGTTTTTCTGAATTGACTAATATATAAAATCTTTGTCAGCAAAAAGACAAAACAAAATAAAAATTCTCATTCGTTCAGAAAATGAAAGAAAGAAATGCACAGCAGTGGAACCGCCTGCGTTGTTGTTTGACTCCCTTATTGGTTTTTCACAATTACAAAAAAACCCAACAATAATAATAAAAAATATGGAATAGGTCTGCATTAAAAACAATATAACGTCAAACATTTCATGCCTACAGTATGACAGAGCACCTGATACAGAACAACAAAACTTTCACATATCTATTTAAAAAAAACAAACAAACAAAAAAAACCTATATTTTTATAACCACTAATGATCAGTAGGGATCCCAAAAAACCCCACAAAATAAATATCATTTTAAAACTAAAAGGACATGCAAATTACTACAGATCCAACAAGGCAAAAAGTACTTTTTGTAGTTATTTTTAGTTATTTTTGCAGTTAATATTTAACTACAGTTAATATATATTAAATACAATACTTTTTTGAAAGTTATTTTTATAGTTTTTTTGGACACAGCAGCAGCAGCTGGCTGGGTTTTTTTGTTTGCAATAACAGGGGAACTGTCTGCTATGATTATGCACGAGATGAAACGATCTGAGTTTTGCATTAAACAAATGTTTAAAAAGACTTATCCAAAAAAACAAAAAAAAAAAACCCAGGTCAACATTATCGACGCCTGCCGTTTCGTTCCAAAATGCACCTACGCAAAACAAGTAAGTGACAGCAAACTTCTATAAAGCTGGAAACATCAAAATTCAGAAACGCATGCAAGCAACACTCAAAAAGAACTTTGGAATGCAGAATTTATTTGCCATGTTTCAAGTTACACCATTACCCCAACTCCGTGGGACTCAGATTGGTGCTGATGTGTTTAAGTGTGACGTGTCATGTCGAGATCATTCTGCGCCGGTGATTGGTAGCCGATAATGAGGCCCCTTTGAGAGACATCATCGCAAGGAGAAGCCGTGCCTCCCGGCAGGACAACCAAAGAGCGTGTTGATCACTAAACATTTAGGGGTGGGTTTTTTGTTTTTTTTTTAAAGATATGCAAATATCCCTTCCACTCCCTACCACCCATACTCCCATCGACCCCCAGTGAAGCCTGTGTTTCCGGGTGTGGCTCAAAACCATATATCAAAAGACTGTTGACCCATACGCAATGGGCTTTTTTTCCCCCCTCTAAAATCACAGTGTACTTGACACTGACACAGGTACTTGATAAAGCCAGGGTACGGATAGTCCCACCTTCAAATTTGTTCCCAAGCCACGTTGTCCCATGCTGTCTGGCAGGAAAGTGCCACATCACTAGCAATTACTTTGCTCTGCTCTCTGACAGAAAAAGTTGTGTTTTGGGTTTTCTCCTAAGAAGAGACAGTATCAGGGTCAGTTTCCCCCACGATACACCTGGTGCCTGGACAGTGCTGAGACCACTTTTTGTGTCCTACTACACTTTTCTTTATATCCTCTGTTCTTTGGTTTTTCCTTTTTTTTTTTTTTTTTTTTACTTCTACCCACATTAGTGATAAAGTAGAGTCTATAGACAGTTTACAGACAACCGTTTGCACAAGTTTCTTTCAATCCAATACTGCTCTACTGTCCTGTCTAATTAGTGCACACAAGCAAGTGTATTTCCTGCCTGGTTGTTGTTTTGGGTTTGTTTTTTTTTTAACTTGTTCCTAATTATTATGGACTTCATTTAATTACCCAGTTCTAACCGGTCACATACAGCCTCTGTCCAATCTCTGCAATAAACCAACTCATAGTGGATCGCCTGTACATCACCTGTCCCAGAAGTGCTCCTTATGCTTCCTGTTAAACAGAGCTGTTTCCTAAAGTTTGTGACTGGGGTTTCAAACACAAAGACTGGCTCACTGATCACATGCACAAGATGTGCTTAATGTGTAACTCTTGTTTTTCCTTTGAAAAGATATAAAGTGCAAATAAGGATCATTGTCTGAAGGGACAATCTAAAGTCCTGGGATAAAAATAAAAGTATTTAATGAATGAATGAATTAAATAATTAATTAATAAAAAATAAACACAACACGTCGGTGTGGCTCTGATACCAAAAGGCATGGCAAGACAAGTCTGGACATCACCCAGCTCCTACACGCTATTTAAACTTCAGATCTGCGTTAATTAACGGGCAACACACCAAAAAAGGCCACAGAGAGACTAAGAAAAACACAAAGGGCCTATATCTGGATTCCGGGTCAGTTAATAATAGATGTCTCATCATCTGGCGAGGAAAAACAACAACTAGCCTCATTGTACCGGGGCACACAAAAGCAAATCTCACGACCCAAAAGTTAAGGACGTGGTGCCGCTCTAAAGCACGCGTTAACGTGGATTTCCTCCACTGCACAATAAACTGCAGCTTGCTGAGCAGACGTTTGGCTACAGTTCTGCTTTACCCAAACTGTGATGTCGCCTGTTAGAGAGCTAGCTCGCTGCGTTATTTTTCCACACCTATATTTAGACAAGTCCCGCCTCTTGTGGTGTGATTGGCTAGCACTTCGTCAACACACGCGCCGAATTCGACGCTACGCAATGATAGCCAAGAGGACGTAAGCGTGTTAGCCAATTATAGCGCAGGAGGCGGGATTAGCCGGAAAACAGGTGGGGGGGGAAAAAACACCGCTAGCTGGCCTTGAGCGACTAACGCCCCCGTAGTCGTGTTTACGCAATGTCTGGCACAATGTCCCGCAACGTCTGCGGTGTCCGAGAAGTCGGGGCGCCGTAAACAACTGCACACCCGAGTCTGAACACCGTTGTGTCCAAGTACAAAGTGACGGGACGGGGGAACTAGCAAGCTAAGCTTAGCCAACTAGCTGACGCTAACTATCTTAGCTAACGCTAGCTAGCTAGTTTGTAGGGCTGCGGTTCTGGCCTTATTGTGTACCGAGTCGTACTGCAGCTCACCACAGAGCTTATTCAGCTTTCGGTGCACTTTAAGATACCCAACATTTGTAACTTCACCAGCAAGCCCAAACAAGCCGTTGTTCCTAATCTGAGAGGAGCGCTGAGAAAAGGTCTCGGAGGAAGTCTGCACTTACCTAGGTTCACTTTCTACGCCATCTTGAATCCACTTGTCAGCCTGTCGCACGGCATTATGGTCAAATATTTACTGCGCGCGGCTTCCTGGAAATGCTAGCGTCACGTAGCGTTATAGCACTCTGGCACAGCGTCTCGGTCACCTCCTGGACCTAATTAGATTACTGCAAGGTTCATTAACAGTGTGAATATATATGAAATATTATTTGTGAACGCATACACTCTTATACACTTAGAAACAACAGAAAGGGCGTTTAAATTTAACCCAATTGTGATGGTATGGTAAATGTAAACATGGGACCCGAGAGGCCAGGAGTGAAAACTGTCCGAAAATGAACCTCCCTTTCGGAGCAGCGATGGCCGGGGATGATATTAAATGGGAAGGTTATGTATCTCCAGCAGGCCGGCTCTGGCAGGGGCAGGGGGGGCCTGGCCCACCCAATCACAAGCCTGGCCCACCCAGACACAACCCTGGCCCATCCAATCACAAGCCTGGCCCATCCAATCACAAGCCTGGCTCACCCAATCACAAGCCTGGCCCACCCACCAGGGGTGTAAGAGAGAGATTTTAAAATATGTCATATCTTTTTGTTTTATAATTCAAAGCTAATCTTTGTATAATATAGCATAAATTGCCAGGTTTGGCAGTATTTTGAGCAAAATGTAATGCTTATTTTGTGATACAGTGGACCCTCGGCTCGTGAACGCATAGGATGCACAAACTAAATTCCCGAGCAGATTTTGTACTGACCAATGAACAAATCCTTGACTGACATACAGGCAGCTAACCCACACTTCGCGGCACAAACCATAAGTTCTGCTCAAGTACTCGAGGTGTGTTCAAGGCATTTTTTCGTTGTGTTTCTCTGCATTTTTGCTTTATAAGCCTTCATTATGGGTCCAAAGAAAGTGGAAATGGTAGTGAGAGTAAGAAACCTAAGCGTATAACTGTTGAAATAAAGAAAGAAATAAACGCAAAACAAGAGAACCTCCACCATATCCCTCCATCACCGCCCACCTCCACCAGCAACTATGTATACTCCGCAAAGGTAACACGCATTAAAATCATCTGTTTATTTAATTTAGTTTTATTTTTCTATAATTAAGGTTATTTCAATTTTATTCTATGTTTTATTGCCACACACAAACCCATAATGCACTTTAAAAACATGTTTTTGAGGGCTGAAACACATTCATTGTATTTACATCAATTTCAGTGGGAAAAATTGATTCGGATCACGAACAAATCAGTTCATGAACAGAGTTTTGGAACTAATTAAGTTCATGAGTCAAGGTCCCACTGTGTCATTATTCCAGTACACCTATCTATCTATGTCTCTCTCTCTCA
>JAQLOM010000008.1:7101110-7111887 GCA_030068315.1 Chrysichthys thysi | reverse complement strand
TATATATAAATGTTTTTACAGTTCATGTATTCATGTACATCAATCAGATTTCCCTGTTGGTTTCCCTTGAGAGGGAGGATAAAAGCTTGAATACCTATGCGCTCTCTCTCCTCTCTCTGTGTGCCTTCCTCTGTTCTCTCTCTCTCTCTCTCTCTCTCTCTCTCTCTCTCTCTCTCTCTCTATCACTCTATGCCTTCATAAAAGACCCCTTATCTTCCCTGTCTGACCTTTCATTGTCAGACTATCAGGATTTTATCCACTGTCATTGTCGACCCCTCTATCAGTGTGCGTAAATTTCAAAGAAAAACTTGTCCTCCCTCTTAGAATCTCCACAGTCAATACTTCACCTAAAGGTCATACAAAGGGTTTGCACATAGGGATCAAGTGGCACAAAATCCTTTATCACATTCAAGCATTGACCTTATTGCTCTCCGCTCCACATGTACAGTTTTGACATTTGTACAGTTATTATATTTTGGCAACTTTATGAATGTTTTAAACAGGTCCTATGTGTGTTTTAAAAATAAAATAGCTTTAGAATTATGACATTGATATTTCGTCCTGTGTCTGTGTAGTATATTGTTATCTGGATAAACTGTAAACTTCTGTATAATGACTGGCAGATGTGCTATCTGTGACAGGAGAACGGATGAAATTTGTAATGTTTACTAAACCTTAAAAAATAACAACTTTACTTTTGAAGAGTTCACAAGTCACCTTGAGGATGTCATTTGGGTAGTCAAATGCTAATCATAAGAACCAGCTTGGAGATATTGCTCTAAACTGATTATCACCTTGGACTCAAAATGAGTTCACACAACCTTAACATCTTTCAGTCAGAAAGCTAAAAATTTACATAGGATACAGTTAAGTGCGGCCATCGTATATTGTATATTTTCAGCCATTTGTTTATAGCATGGCATAACACACCATTAAGTTAAAAAAAAAATAAAAATGAATGTTCCCAGCTAGTAACTACAAGTTTGATGAGGGCATAAGATCATTTTTTAAGTTTAATCAACTAGCCTAATTTTAAGTTTGAGTTGGAATGTCATTTGGGTAATGCTTTACATTAAAATGTCCTTTAACAACATTATCTATTGCATTAGTGAACACAGAAATAAGTCTCGAACAACCATAAAATTTTGCAATAATAAACCAAAAATGCAAAGTTAACCGGTTTATTTAAACGTTAACAAAGTACATCTGCAGTAACTAATGGTTATGCAATCCATAACTAAAAGGCCATATAAATTAGCAAAACGACAAAATGTGACATTTTGATCATTTACTAAGTCCATGTGTAAATATCAGAACTGAATAAATATTCATCCTCAATTCTGAATTTTATATTTGTCATTTTATTACATATTAATTCTTTTTCATACTGGTTTCATACTTGTGTTGAATTACGTCAGTAAAGGGAGCCTTAATTTGAAGTGCAATCGCACTTTTACATTTCTGTTTTTCCAAGTGAGCTGCAATGTCTTATGCAACATTACATAAAAGCAAATTTTGAGAAATGGCTTATGCCTTTTGGTTTTTGTCTTCAACTCTCTGTGGTCTGTATTTTGGCTTCAGTGAATTTCTTTGCACCACTGGTATTTTGCCCTTGACGCAAACATGACGTGTGTTTGTAAGGGTCTGCTTCAGGTCTGGGTTATAAAGGTAAAATGATGTAGCACATTATGCCTCATCTCTTATTCCTGGCTCAGCTCACTGAACTGGGTGATTGAATAATCTCAGGAAATATTGAAAATGATTTAGGTGAGTATGTGCCTCTTAAATACATTACATACCTAAAGAAGGTATGGGTCTGATTTCAGACTAGCAATATTCTGGCTAAGCTTTAATTAGAGCCTGTGTTTGCCCCACAGTGTTAAGCTGTAAAGCACAATTGAATGTCATTTCATAACGTTGCAGTATTATGCAATAAGATTCAGTCTCTTACTGGTGTTTTGTGCCATTGTGAATAAAAATTAGCATCATAGTAGATTAAAAAAAAAACATAAACCTAGCAGGAGGAAAAATGCTCGACACAAAAGAGTGTCTACATAAGGTTTCAGATAGTGAAGAAGGCACAGAAATGCATCTTATTCCTTAATCCTCCTCATAACGACTCCAGTCAACAGCGCTTTAAGAAAATGAGGATCCACAACCTCTTTATGACTTACCGGTATATATATTCTTAGATTAAATGCCCAGCTTTCTGAGAACTTGAGTGTAATGAGCTGTAGCTTATGTTACTGAACTGAGTGCATCTGCATTGCCCTCTCCACATGACACAGCACAGTGGCATCCAGATGGCACCGCACTGCAAACATATGTGAAGAAGCCCAAACAGCATCTGTGTACTATTTGGGTATACCTTGGAAATTAATCCACATATAGCTCTGAAATCCATGTTCTGGCAGTGAAACAGAGGGAGATACTGAGTTCTTTGAAATGTACAGGTGCTCCCCAAGTTACGATGGCCTGACCTGCGATTTTTTGAAGTTATGATGGGGGGGGGGGTGTTGATGGTGGCATAAACATTGGGTGAGCGGGGGTGGGGGGTTCCTTTGGTTCACCGCTCATTTTGACCACTCAATGTAAAATTTGGTCACCGCTCACCACTCGTGGCCAGTGCAGTCACGAAAACACACCACGCACTAGCCATGCTGACAGTAATCTAATATTGGCCGGTAAGACTGTGACTGGAATGCGGGAATAGAGCTGTCCCAACAGGACACTTCAAAATCACCCATTTTCCGGGACATCCCGCGTAAATCGGGATGGTTGGCAACCCTAACAGCGTATGACATACAATACGTTCGGACAACACCCAGAAGTACACGGACAACACCCAGAAGTATGCGGAACGATGCCTGGGTGTACGCATCACTCACCTTGCGTGATGCCTCACTGTCTACTACGACTCACGTAGTTGATTTGTGTATTGGTGTACTGTACAGTGGATTACTGAGTGTTTTTCGGGGCATTGCCCCTTCAGTTGGAAGGTTGTGGGTTCAAGGCCCAGGATTGACCAGGTACACTGAGGTAGGTACCGTCCCCAAGCACTGCTCCCCGGGCTGTTCAGCTGCCTCCTGTTTCACTTGGTGAATGGGTTAAATGCAGAGAAGTAATTTTTCTGTGTCACGCTATGCTGTGCTGTGGTGTGTTTCATGTGTGATGAACACTAGTATACATTACCTTTATTTTTTTTTTTTTGTGTGCTTCAAAAGTTAATTTTAATTCAAAAGCATGTCTTCTAAATGCCCCTACGGGAAAAGATTCTTCGGAAGGCTAAGCTAGGCTAGGCTTAGCTAAAATACCTAAGCTAGGGTAAGCTACCTAAGATAGGCTAAGCAGTGGCCATACATTTGACATACGATATTTTCGACTTACGATGGGTTTTGCGGAACGCATCTCCATCGTAACTTGAGGACTACCTGTACAGTATGCGTGTAAATTAACTTTCACAGTTCAGTATGAGATGTTTTCAATGTAAACAAAGAAAGTTGCTAACTTGCTAACTTGGAAAGGGTACACAAAGTACTAGAGTAAGAAGTAGAGCAAAGAAAAATGCCTTTCAGTGTTTCCCTGTGCAGTAGTCCCAAATTTCACAGGAAACAGCTTTTATTGCATGTAAGCAAAACATTATGGTAATAAGAAACTTGTAGGATTTTGTTGTTGTTGTTGTTGTTATGAGGCTAATGAGCTAACATGTAAAGGAAGATTTTAGACCCAAGGTTAGCATCATGAAAACTGCACATCCACCCTGGGGATATTCCCACCTCACACACAGTGACAGAAACCAGTATGAAATAAACGCCAGATGATTTTCTACTCACCATGGTTGAAAATGTGGTTATCATGGCTTTCCTGTCAGCTCCAACCAGTCTGGAGGTTCTCCTCTGACCTCTCTCATCAACAACACATTTATGCCCATAGAAGTGCTGCTCACTGGATATTTTTCAGGGTTTTTTCCCCCCGCATAATTTTATGCAAACTCTACAGACTGTTGTGTGTGAAACTCCCAGGAGATCAGAAATTTCTGAAATACTTAATCCAGCCCATACAGCACCAATAACACTGCCATGGTCAAAGTCACTGAGATATTTTGTTCTCGATCATTCTGATGTTTGATGTGAACATTAACTGAAGTTCTTATCCTGTATCTGCATGATTTCATGCATTGCTCTGGTGCCATAAAATTGGCTGATAGGATAACTGCATTGAGCAGGAGTACATGTGTGGACATTGTACACTGAGGGGACAATACAACGTATTTAGAAAAACATTGTCTGATACCATAGAGAGTAATTTTGGAATAGCTTGGTCTAAAATTTTGCAAACAACAATTTTCTTACAACCCAAATAATTTTTCATTTTTGGGCTATATTTGGTCTAAGAAGGCTAAAGTTTTAATCAGCATTGTGTTCCTAATATTCTGGCCAATAGACTCAAACTCAGTCTAGTTTCCTGTCTGCTGCAGGTAGCCCGTTATCAGGTGTACCAGGTGATAGCTTGAGACAGCTCTTTTCACAGTGACTGCTAATCCTTCTCCTGACATCTGTCCAGTGCACTTCTGTTACAACCCAAACCCCTGAACCGGTCTAAGAACGATAGCAAAAACCACACACATTCTTCACAAATAGCTGATCTGTACAACCCACAGGAGGAGTAAAGCATACAGAAAGCAAATATGTTTCTATAGTGTTTCTAGGTTAAGATACAATATGGCTTCAGCACATTTTTCTTTAGACCATTTGACAACTTTTCAATATTAAACCTGCTAGCACTATCTTCTTTGTTTCTGTGATAAAGTCCAATTATCAGACTGCAAAGTGATTTAGAATAAATCCATTCTCATGCCCTTGCCTGATTCTGACTAAATTATTTTTCCCTTTGTATTTGTTCTGCCTAAAGTTTTTCACATATTTCAATACTAAAATATCTATTAGCATACTGTAATGTACCGTACAGTACTACCTCACACACTCGCAAGGTTAGGTTCCAGAGCCCGGCACGGATTTGTGAAAATCACGAATGTTTGGTGGAGTCACTAAAAATGCTAATAAATGCTTATATCTAAAGTTTAAACCCTAAATATGACCCAAATCCTGCTCCCAAAGCACTTTAATTTCATTTAAAATTAGCTCAATACATTACTCTTTAAAAAAATAAATGGTTGATGTAAAAACAGAGTACAGTATCGCTTAATTGATATTTGCCACACTAGCGTATTTAAAGTAGTTATACTTTATATTTTATAGTAGTTATCCATACAGTTATATTAACGTTACCCCTGTACTAATTCACTGTTGATGTTTAGGCATCCTGAGGTTTGTTATAAATTAAATAAAAACAAAGGAAAAAAGCACCGAAAACACTTATCACACTTGTATCAAATACTGAGATGCGGGGAGATGAACTCATATAGTACACAAAGAATCTGAGCTCCCAGCCAATCAGCAGCGAGGAAAGTTGGTACCCTGCTCTGTGATTGGCTAATTCCCACCCTTCCAGCCAATAGGGTGTCATCATGGAGCCTACGCCATCACCAAAATTTTGCTATGAAGAGTTCGCAGGTGTGTGAAAAAACACAAATGTAAATTAGTTAGCTTGCACAGAAAATTTCGCGTATCTGTGAAGTCGCGAATCCAGAAATGCGAATACACGAGGTATTACTGTACTGAAGTTGGGGAGCTGGTGGTTCAATTGTTCAGTCACTGGCTTGCCTATCAGTGAGTCAGGAGACGAGCCCCTGCGTTGTCGGGGCTGCCACTGTTGGGCCCTTGGGCACGGCCCTTACCCCTACCTGCTCAACCCTATCCACATGGACTCAACATAGAGGTGGGAAAAACTATGTAGATAACCAACCAACCATACTACAGTACTGAAGTCATTGTGTACCCATATAATAAAGCAAACATCTGTGAGAGTCTCAAACTGAATGAAATTTGAATTGTATCGTTCATCTTTCCATTCATCATCAGTGACCGCTGTATCCTGGTCTAGGTCATAGGAGATCTATCACAGGAATCTTTCCAAGGAATTTTAGGTATGAATAGACCCTGGATGGAAAACACAACCTGGACGGACCGGACCATGGTCACACAGTCGCACACTCATTTACACTTAGGGGTAATTTAGCATAATAATTTAGCCTACTGTCTTGTTTGTTTGGGTGATGGAAACAAAAATGAGAACCTCCAAGAAACCTATGCAAACATTTGAAAATGTGTAAAACTCTACACAGGCAGTAACCCAAGCTCAGGACCAAACCAGGGACTGTGGAGCTGTTAGGCATCCTTGTTACCCAGTGTTCCCCCTTGAACTGTATCACTGACACTAACTTCCAATTACTTTCATCCAAAGATTTTAGAGCGGAGCAAGATATATTACTTACGTCATAAGCAGTAGTACCATCATGGACGCCATTTTGCTAAGCCCACCGTAACATTCCTTATCTGTTTCGGCAAACAGCTTGCACCACCTTTTGGAAAACATACGCTAAACTGTCCAAAGTTGTTCAAGCAGTCATGAGGAGGTTGATTGTTGTCAATACCATCTGAGATAACAAATCGATGTCTGTAATCTCCAATTATTGAGGAAAAAAATCAAACAATCCGCTCAAATAATCTACTGATGTCGTCTTAACACAGGATGTCATCATTTATTATAATACAAACAAGGCTAATACATCAAAACAAGAAACAACAAGACGATTTCAGAAAAATGCCACAAGTTTCCCACGGTATCTGGCCTCTGCGATGAAAGGGCAGCTTACTAAAATGGCGCCCATAGTGTCGAACGTCTGCGCTTCCTGATTATCAACGTATTTTCCGGCCAGTAAGCTATCTTAGCACGTAGTGCTTTAGAATCTTTGCTTTCACCTGAATACTGTATCTGGCCAAAAGTATGTGGACACCGGGATATTGAGGATCTCATTCCAAAACCAGGCTTTGCACTAGAATTTGTAACTGACTTTGTAGGGATTTGTGTTCATTCAGCCACAAGGCCACAAGAGATAGGGCACTGATGTCCAAGTGTGAAGTTGGTGTTTCAAATCATCCCAAAGGTGTTCAGTGGGGCTGAGGTCAGGGCTCTGTGCTGGCCACTTGAATTCCGCATCAGTTTTGGCAAATCATGTCTTTACAGACCTTGCTTTGTGCAAAGGACATTGTCATGTAGGAACAGGTTTAGGCTCGACGCCTTAGTTCTAGTCAAAGTAAATCTTTTTGCTACAGCGTATCAACATACTTTTGGGCATGAACTGCATGTTGCTCTTTATGCCCCTTTCCTGATGCTTTTTGCTTAAATTATGCTCCCGAACTCTGTCCGGAGCCATTTGTATAGTTTAGAGCCCTCTTCTGCCTGTGAGACGAATTGCACTGGTAATAATTACTGACAAGCGTTCCCCTTCTATCAAACAACCAGTTCCCCATGCTATCTCTGAATGCTATTAAACCTGTGAAGTGTGGGGTATTGTGATGAGCTCTTTTTTTTTTTCTTTCCCTTGCTTCCTTGGGTGTAATTGTAAATTAGCAATATGAAGTGACATATTAAAGAATTTCTCTACACACATTAGTGAATACTAGCTCAGAAAGACTGTGTATTGGTTTATCATCCTATCTGTACTGACAGCTTTTTATGTACAAGCCCCAACTTGACACTAATTGTATAATCTATATGAATAATGCAACACACGACCAGAGTGTGTGGTATAAATCAGACAGACCATCATATCCAGGAGTGTTCAGTTACGTTACGCACTGAAATGGACCAAACAAATGATCTTGGCTTTTATGACTTGTATGAAAATAATGATGGTGCTTGACGTGTATGGTAGGTTTGAGCATCTCCTTTGTCTGTTGTGTAGACAAAAACAGCTTGTGAGGTCCAAGTGGTATAGATTGTATAATAATAATAGTTATACAATAATAATAGTAATAATAATGTTAAATTCAGATGCATGAGTGCAGTCAGGCACAAGAGTGCTCCACGTAGAAAATGTTTTCCTTTAGATGCCAAAGTCAATGAGCTCGATTTGACACCTTAAAATAAACATGCTTCCTGCCAGGCCAGAGGTGGCCACCGGTGCGATGGCACACTCACTGACACTGTTCCAGTTAATGACTTCATTAGTCTCCGAGAGCAAGGCCACATGGAGCAGGGGAACACTGGCCTCTCGAGCTCACATATAAAAGGAAATTAAAATGCATGCCGATTTCAATCACTTCTACTGGTGTTGCACGGTAATAAGAGAAATCAGTTATAATACCTTACATAACAAGCATGTTTGCTTGGAGCCCCGGCACGCCTTTAGATAAATCTTTATTAAGATGTTTTACCATCCACCAGACTCCCTGAGAATCCTGTTTTTTTTCTATTCAGCTCAACGCCTAATAACAGTACACGTATGAGTTTAAAAAAAAAAGTTAAATGCCAACTGAAAATAGAAAGAGTGAAAACCGTGAGATGATAATTCAGATGCAAGCTTTTCCTAACACTCTCACTCATGCCCACATATATGCACACTCCTCTTCAAAATATGTTTGGGTGTGCAAGTGTGGGAGCGGCAAGTCTCCTTTCAGGCCATCTGTGAAAAAAAAAAAGTGCTTTCAGTTACACAGACAATACACGGCAGCTTCGTATTCAATGAGAGGCAGTGCGAGAAGGAGGGGGAACTGGAACAGGCAGTACTTTTCCACAGGCACTCAGGCATCACCAAGTGCACGTATGTGCAAAGGAAAAGATGTCTGGATATCAGGGAACACAGATGACACAATCCTGCAGAAAGTGCAAGTGCAAAGTTACCATGAGAATTTACTCCCTAAATTTAATCCAGAAAAAGAGGAATCTTTACACACTACAATGTAAAAATGACCGGAGGTTTTTACGGTAATATACCGGCAGCTTGGGTTGCCAGTAAAGTACTGTAAAATGTACTGTAAACAACTGTAAAACATATTTATAAATAAATAACACAAGTCAGCACAGCTCACTTGGCTGATGCAGGATATAGTTGAGCTGAAGGTTAAGGGTTTAGCCTGGCCATGCTAGTTCTGGGATCAGAACATCTGACCTTCTGAACTGCATGCATCACCTCAACCACTGAGCCACTCTCGTAACACTGCAACAAGCTTGCACTGATTCAACTACTTCTAACAATGACTTAACTCCACTGAGAGATTGTGTTGTATCAATGTGAGGTGTTTAAGCTAGTTGTGGTGGCTCAGTGGTTAAGGCATTGTGTCGTATGTAAACTGGTGACGTGTTCAAACCCCAGCTCTGTCAGGCTACCCTGATTGATTCCGTAAATAAGGCTCACTTGCATATTGAAAATGCAAGGTGTCATTTTAAACTATGTAAGATATTACAGTGCTTTACCGTAAATCTGAGTTTACAGTTGTTTTACTGTAAATTTTACAGTACTTTACTGGCAACCCAAGCTTTGCAGTAAAATTACCATAAAAATCTATGGTCATTTTTTACAGTGTAAATGCAACCGGTTATATTTAAAGTCGATAATTCAAATCCAAAAAAGGATTTGTCAGTATAGATGTAGGAAGAGTCCTAATAGTAATTAAAACATTAATCATATGGTATAATAAAAAAAAAAAGGCTTCCACACTTATTATTCCCCGGCTTATACTCTAGTGCAAAATAGCCCTTGAGCAATACACATCCTATTACTTTCCATTTCGTCTCTACAGTTTATAAACACGTTTGTGCTTAGAACTTAACGTAGCCAGAAGATTTTAAATCAAGGTCGTTGAAAACATAAAATGTGTGGGATGTGCCGGCTACTGTGTCACGTTTTTAATTTGCTCCTTTTACTTGTTTCTTGATTCAATAAAGAAAACACAGCCATGGTTTGAAGGAGAAACTGACTAAGCGCTTATCTGCTATGCGTACAGCTCAATTTAATCAAGTGCTAATCAGAATTATAGGAATAAAAAAAATTCAGACTTTGAGATAACAATAATAATGTCTCTTGCTCTTTGGAAGGTTAGAGTTAATGTAATGCACTCTTACTAAACTCAATATTAATACAGGCCAATATGTACAAATAAGTCTTTCTTAAGAATCTTGTCTCTAAAGAAAATGTTCCCTTTACAGATCAAAATAATGTTATCACACTGTCGTACATGTCAGGAGCTCCATTAGAGCCCTGCATATGCTTGTAGATGTCTAAAGGAATATATATGATTAGAACAATCCCTGCAGCACCGTCGCACAGAGACCTGGAGGTTTTTATATATTGGTGCTCATACCCTTTGGCACGGTCAGCGAGCAGTAATATAAAATTCCAAAAATACAAAACAAAACAAAACAAAAGTGCAGCTTTTCAATTTGCTACCCATTTATCATGCTCAGCTCATGACTCACTGTTCGGAGAGACAGAGACAGAGAGAAAACATAAATAGGGCATCTGATGTGAAATACAGGTGTGCTGCATCAACTCATGACACTCTTTCTGCACGTTCCTCTGAAGACTTGCACACACTCCTGCGAAAAGCCAATACCACACAGGACAATAAAATATAACACAGTGGACCCTCGGCTCATGAACGCATTGGATGGCGAACAAATCGGCGTACGGACTAAATTCCCGAACAAACAGACGTACACATATAGCCAACCCACGCTTTGCGGCACAAACATTCAGCTCCGTTCAAGCACTCGTGGTGTGAACGTGTTCAATGCAGTTTTTCATTGTGTTTCTCTGCATTTTTGCTCTATAAGCTTCATTATGGGTCCCAAGAAAGTGGAAATGGTAGTGAGA
>JAQLOM010000008.1:7082384-7094904 GCA_030068315.1 Chrysichthys thysi | reverse complement strand
GTATGTTGTAAATACTTACATTATTTAAAGTGCTAGATACTGTATAAAGATCTTTATCTATATATATAAAATTCTTTTCGCGTTTGAAACGGGAATGACGTATGACCACGGAACATATTATACGTGCGTAGGACCGGAAACAGCGTGACCAGCGCTTACATTTTAACTAATCACTTTGTTAGTGAATGCCATTTTTATATCGTCTTTACGAATTGTTATTATTTGTGTGAGAGTTATTTAACTTATATTGAAAAGAAGTAAACACCTATTTGGTGAGTAATTATTTAAGAAAACTTTGATCTAATCTAAATATATAAAATTCTTTTCGTGTTTGAAACGGAAATGACGTGTGACCGCTATTTGTTAAAAAATGAAATTGGTAATTAACAAAATTATTTTATAAATATTGCATTTTATTTTTTTTCCCTTGCACTCAGTGAGTGAAGCCACTGATCAGTTGGTATTTATATAATATATCCCATAAGGTCTGAGGGTTGCACTCACTTTATACAGTCTTTGATGGCAAAGGATTTTCAACCAGGCACCAGACATTTTTTATTAGGAATATGTTCCGATCTTGATGTTCTGAATATGATCTTCCTCCCATCATGCATCATTCCTAATTGGTGGGAATAAGTAAAAAAAAAAAAAAAAAAGTCTAAGCTGTTTCTATGCTGTAATCCATTCAGTATTTAATTAAAACCATTTCACTGAAGTCTCATAGACTTCTAGAATTTGCTAGAGAGCCTGGGATGCCCATCCATCCATCCAACCACCCATCTATCCATCCATTATCCATACCGCTTATCCATTCAGGGTCGCAGGGAGCCATTGCAGCTGACTTCAGACGAGAGGCGGGGTAAACCCTGGAGAGGTCGCCTATCTGTCAAGGGCTACACAGAAATAAACAACCATTCACACTCACATTCACACCTAGGGGCAATTTAGAGTAGTAAACTGGAGGCAACAGGAGCAGCCACGCAAACACTGGGAGAACATTCAAACTCCACATGGAAAGACCCCAGACGGCCAGCAGGTTAAAACCCAGAAAGTCTGGTAGGTTTCATTACTAAATGTAGTTGTTTACTTTGACAGTAGGCAGTTTGATTAGCATGACAGATGACAAACTACAGATACTTATCCTGAAGCCCATTAGTAAACTTGTGAGATTATATCAATTACTCACCACTAACCGCTTTAAACCAAACTCTTTAATTGCTTTTAAAGACATGATTTGAAGAACTATGAAACTATGTGACTCTATGCAGCTCAGAAAAGCTTCTTGTACATATACTGTGCGTGTAAAAGTAGAGAGACAGTCTGACTGCAGCCTTCGTATTATTGAAGATTAGTTCAGCTTTCTTGTGCTTGCATTAAACTGAACTGGTAAAGTTACCATGATATCCCGTATAATGAATTAAAGTGAATTCATGAATTTTGACACCTCATTTTGTGGTTAATCTACAAATCAACAAGGCAAACGAGAAAAAGCTAGGAGACTGATGCACATATAGACTTGTGTGTCTTGAAAATACTACTTTTCACTGCCGTTGTCTGTAGTGAAGATGTTACTGATCTTGGAGTTAGCTGTGGGTTTAAAATACGTGCTAAGAAATTTATAAAAAAAAAATCAATCTACGATATTTCAAGAAACATGAAAGCAGTGGTGAGCTTAGAAATAGTGAATAAAGTTTTCATGACAGACCATGAAATACCACAGTAATAAATGACCAAAGGATGGATTAAAACCAAAAAAAGAAACTTTTTTTTTTGATGATGAAGAGATGATGTTTGTATAGAAGGGCCAAAGCGTAGAATCCACCTCAAGCAACGCAATGCAATGTTAAGCCTTAATTTTCTCAAGTTACATTTAAAAATGCTTGCTGTTATTGTATTAAAATACCAAATGAATTATATAAATTAAACACTATGTGTTTTCAACCTTTTCTCCTAGACTCTCTACCTTATTAGAGCCAGTTTGATAGTACAGCAGTGAGCTTTTCAGGGCGCACAGTGTGCTTTTTCTTCTCTGAATCCACTCAAAGGGCCATTCAAGTGAACTATTAGCATAGAACAAGCGTGCACTCTCTCCTCAGGCCAATGTGCCCCATGCAATTACGTCCCACTGCGAATTCAGAGGTAAATTCAATAGCCTTGTAAAATTTTTGTAAAGCTTTCACACCTTTATTATTGGCCTTTTACTCCAATTTCTCCCAATACCGTAATGAAAAAAAGGTAAATTTTCATGAACTAGCTAGTTCTCCATCACCACACACACACAAAAAGAAAAGGGGGGGGGGGCAAATCTGGGGCTCCTGAGTGGTGCATGAGTGGAACAAGTCCAAGAGAGCAAAATTGGCCAAAGTCCTTCTGGAATCCTTTTGGGACACTAAAACCCCTTACCTGTACAAGAACCTTGAAGGATTTACAGGCTTGAGATGGGAAAAGCTAGTACGTGCTTCCCTTTCAAGACACGTGAAGTCAGTCACAACATCCTATGAACTGCTGCATATTTCATGCCAAAGAGTATTTAAAGGAGATCAATAACTTTGTTTGGCCATACACATGAAATCATAAACGCCCATGTTGGGCTAGTTTCTGAGAGGAATATCATCGTTACAGATTAAGAAGGTCACTTTATGGATTCAAGGCAGCCAAACCAGTCAGATTAGATCAGACTAACCCATGATCCGATCTCCTTCTATTCATTGTTTTTTTTTTGATAAATATCGATCTGTCATATAAATAATGGCAACAAATAGAGTGGAAGCTGTTTGTTCTGTTACACCATGCGACATAAAAGAGACAAGTCATCTCTCTCTTTTTTTTTGAGTTATCAAGACAGTAAGTCTCAAAATTGAAGGCGTGTTTGAGCAGTGCTCCTGCGAGATGATAAAATCTTTTGTTTGTCACAATGCAAACAATCTGTTGCATTGTCATTACAGGAACATCCTTTATTTCATAGACATCTGTTTGAATCACAGAACAATTCCCTCTGTCTCTGACTGGTGTATTAGTTTGGTTGAGTAAATCATGATGTGTCAAGTCAAACACTGAACATCACAGACTGAACCAATTGCTTTGTCTTTTGTTTAACAGTATCGTCTGCTGTGATTGCACCACTGACATCTGGCTAACGTTCCATCGAAAGGCACAATCACCCTCTAAACTGAGAGGAATGAGCTAAGCTTGAGCAATAAGAAAATTCGCACATTTTTAAAGAGATTTTTTTATTCTGCCGGTAGATGTTGTATCAGACAGAAAGGCTTTTAAGGCAGGGTAGATGGGATTCCACATAGGAAGAAGGGAGTAACAGATCTTTCCTGGAGCTTGTATTAAACATTTGCAACATTTTAAGGCTGGTGAATTTGCGGGTATTGTCTGTGATCATAGAACAACCACTCTCTCTGGAGTCCTCACAGTTTGAGTGGCACTCTCAGCTGCAGTTGTTTCACCAAGAGCAAATAACAGTATCAAGTAGCTAGTGTATAACCACAAGACAACAGAGCACCATCAGGGTTAGACAACCTTCTACTCGAGACATTAACCCTTATTTGTGAGGTCTAGCACCACATGGATTTCTCTCATCTTAAATAAATGTTCCTTTAAGTTTAGATGTGTTTTTCTTATATTTTATATAAGAGGGAGAATCGAAAAGAAAAGGAAAAATACATGTCTTTTAATGTCTTTAATAGAAGTATCTGTGAAAAAAACATATCGCTTTTGCCCATACAAGACGACGCACTTGTTTCATCGTTCAGCTAGCTTCTGTATTCCTGCAGAGAAGAAGTTTGTCGACTGCTCCCGAAGCCAGGTGAGCACCGCTTCCTTTACTTCATCATCAGAGGTGAATCTGTGACCGCACAGAGCCTCCTTCAAGTGATCGAAGATGTGATAATCGCTCAGCACCAGATCCGGGCTGTAAGGAGGACGTGAAAGACGTAGGAACCCAAGCCGTTGCACTGTCTCTCCTGTCTCTGCTGCTGTATGAGGACATGCATTGTCAGGGTGCAGCAAGACTGTTTTGGACAGCATTCCTCTTCTTTTGCTGCGACTTGCAGGTTTAAGTTCATTTCGCAGCAACGCACAGTAATTTGCACTGTTCACCCAAAAGAGCATTAACATGATTTACTTGGGGGAGAACTGACTTCTGTACTGGAGAAGATGGATGTCTCCACTCCATCCTTTGTCTTTTGCTCTCCAGGTTATCACATAATTTTTAAAAATGCCTTTACTTTTTTATTTTTTCTCATATATATATCTATATATATACAGTTGATCCTCTCATTAGCTAACTGGGGGAGAGGTTGTCCATTGACGTGAATAGTCCGATGATGTGAAGGTGGTGTGTGTGTGTGGGGGGGGGGGGTTAAAATAGTGAAAATACAAGGAAAAACACCATTAAGGTCCATAAAAGAACTACCCAAGTATTGTACACATGACAAGCAGCATACCGACCAACGTAAATAGGTAAGTACATTAAATACTAATGTAAATAAATATGTAAATGCAATTGTAAATGTCATTTCCCTTATGTGTTTTCACACCATAGACAGAAACACCAGACTTCTTAATGAGTTCTAATTTCTGGCCAATACTAAGATTGAGACGCTTTCTTTTACCACTAGACGTATCTTTGGGTGGCATAATGATGGCACTGGGCAGAAAAACAGAGAAAAACACCAAATAATCACCGAAAAAAGTATACCTTCACAACAACCACAGCTCAACCGACGCTTGTAAACAACTAGTAGCATGCACGCCACCACCGCTTGGTGGACAATTGCTGAACTACAGGACTCATTTGTCTGTTGCATCCGAAATCCATTAGTGCGGTGTCCGTAGATGAGAGGATCGACTGTATACAGTTTTTGGTCAAATTTTACCCAACATTGGACATTTAAGGTAACTCTATGGACCTTGATTTCCAACATAAAAATGAAAAAAAGTCTTGTGATCTAAAATCGTTTACCATCCTCCGATAACACTCTATGGTTGAAATTTTGAATTTTCAAATTTTTCCATTAGTGCCTTATAATGGGGGTAAATCAAAAAGCATTTAAAATGTTTCACTTTCTAAATTTGCTTTTTAGCTCTAAATCTGACTCCCTTTGAAAGTGCACCCTGATCCTTACACTTGCTTTAATCTGCCACTCATTAAATCCCCCTGCTCATCTCATCTCTCTACACATCTGTCCAGCACCTACAAAGAGAATGAGACATGATGAATAATTCACTGCCACTTTAACCCTTCTGTGCTTTTTTTTTTTTTTTTGCTTGCCTCCTCCTATTAATTTGGTTTGCTTGCTGAGAGGGAACGATGGGTACAATAACTCATTAATCCAACAAAAGAAGGTGCATTGAATTATACAGCTGGAGATGAATGCGCAGTGTATAAAAGTCTGACACTTTTATAGCATGAGATGGTGTCTTCTAATGTCATGAGCATGAACCTCAGTTAGAACCACAATCTTGATAGTAATGAATAACAAAATAACAGTTATATTTATTGTACCTACTGTAGAATAGGCACCCGACTGAGTGTGTACAAAAAACGTTTTAGATTTCCAAACATTACTTTTCAGAAAAATAATTGCGTAAAGATCAGTAAAGAAAGAACCGTGTTATGTAAGAGAGCACTTTTCAGAAAAGAAACATAATGAAGGCTCCGGGGTTTTGCATGCAGAAAAAAGAAGCAAGTGCAACAGTTAAAGTCTCCAGAAGAACTGAGGCAAATTCTCCAAGATGCTCAGAAAAATGTATAGCTCGTTTCCATCTGGGACTACTATATAAGAAAAAAAGCAAAGGGGATTTAATGGGGACCTCAATGCTGTAAAAGATAGGATTATTTTTTATGTTTTTACATTCCTTTATGCACAAATCAACATTAATAACAATAACAGCAAATTGCTTCCACCTGACGTGGTTTCCTTTTCACTTACTTAAGCACAAACCGCCAGGAAATTGTATTATTTTGACTTTAAGCCATTGCTCTTTTGCTTTAATTAACTTGATTTGCGAGCAAAGTGTTGATGCTGGCAAGGAAACGGAAAGGAAGCACATGCGAGCACACTAAATGCTCAGTGCATGCAGAATTGAAGTGCTCTCACGCATGACAGTTTCTCTTTATGCCTGCATCACTGCCCCACACTTATGAATGCTTAGTGTGCATGCAATTCTTGCTCTCATTTTTAATAACAATGCTCACTGCTATGTGCTCTCAAGTTGAATGCGCTCATGGTCCCTATTATAAACACTTCCGTTTCACTGCCATAACCTTTGACAAAGATGTGCACTATTCTTTTTTTATTTTATTTACTTTTTCTTTTTTCTTTATTTATTGCAAAGTTCATGAAGTACCAATACTACTTAAGACCATAGGATGCTTTTGTACAGGCTACACATGGTATTCGCCCCACACTCTGCCCCAAGCGTGTTTAACCAGCAGCATTTATAAAATAAGTTAATCTATACTATGTATATTAAATGTGGTATTCTTTTAGAATAACATATCACACATCCATCTATCCATTATCTTTTATACCACTTATCCATCAGGGTCACAGGAAAGCTGGAGCCAATCCCAGCTGACTTCAGGTGAGGGGCGGGATACACCCTGAACAACCACTCACACTCACATTCAAACTTATGGGCAAGTTAAAGTAGCCAGTTGACCTGATCTCCATTTATCTGGGCAGCAAATGGAGTATCCAGTGGAAACCCATGCAGGCACAGGGAGAATATGCAAAATGTTTATGAACAACTTCATTTCTGTAATTCAGGCTGCAGTTGCAACGATGTGGTGGCCTTTGTCTCCAGTACAGGATCGGGCAGCTGTACATGATCAGCAAGCACAGCCACGAGCAGAGCGAGCGAGGAGAGGGCGTGGAGGTGGTGCAGAACGAGCCATTTGAGGACCCCACATACGGCGCTGGCCAGTTCACAGAGAAACGCGTCTATCTCAACAAGTGGGTAACACAAATGCTCCCCAAAACAAGCTACATCTCCGGTATTAGGAAAGGGTCCGGGGGTCTGCAATTATGCTATACATTTTTTACAAAATATGTTTGAGTAATGTAATTTGACAGCAGTTTCCATAGCTAATAAAATCTAAAAAATGTAGGAAACATAGTCACTGTGATACACACAAATTTCTGATGGACAGACGCTCCATAATACCCCTTTCCTTCTCCAATCTTTGCAATATACCTTACAATAGAAATGGTTCTGCACATCTTTGACACACTGTTTGCACTTTACTATATTTAATTCTTATTATTTTGAATGTAAAAATAAAAGTTCCTGGTGCCCAGAGAGTATTTTTAAATTAGCTCAAGCCTCTCCTGAGCAAGGGGCAGCATGATTCGTGCCCCAGTAGGCCTCTGGATTCTACTGAAAGTTGTACAGTGAGCTACAAAATCAGTTTTCATGACTTTCAAATATACACCAGCCCAGAGAGTGTTCCCTCACTTGACTCGGATGTTATGTCAACCTGACCCTAAAATTGATCTAAGTACTCTCTGACAGCCTTTATATACAAGAGGTCCTCGGGTTATAACAGTCTCGACATACAACGTTTCAAGTTTATGATGCTCGCTCCCATAAAAACGTAAAAAAAAATTGAGACATGAATGTTTCAGTTTACGCCATTAGCGTCGTACTTATGGACGGAACGGAAGAATATGCAGCAACGCGACGTATGAGTGAGGAAGTTGGTGAAGTTAACTGTAAAAAAAAAAAAAGCGCAAGTGCTCCGTTTGTGTTGCGTAGTTTGGCGACTTTTTGGCTCTTATCATGGCTCCTAAACGAAAGTCAGAGTCTTCAGATGGTCATGCTTCGACGAAGAGGAAAGCCATCACGATGGAAATGAAATTCGACATTGTAAAGAGATCAGAAAAGGGAGAAACTGCGACGGATATCGGATGGGAGTTTTTCTGTTCCTACAGTGCAGTTTACAGTACAGTATATTTATGTCCTTTGTCATTTTTCTGTGGCTTAGCTGTGTTTTTATGTCCTAGATTATGATTTTACAGCTGTGTTAGGATGTATTAGGGTGTGTTTCGACTTACACCAAAATTCGGGTTATATCACTGTGTCGTAACCAGAGGACCCCCTGTATGTTTACGTGGGTTCACATGGCAGCGGTTAAGACTTTTGATTGGAAAGTTGTGAGTTCAAGGTGGTTCAGTGGTAAGTCACTTTGGATGAAAACGTCAGCCAAATGAGGTAAATGTCAGCAGTTGCTCGTTTATGTCAGTTGTCAGGAAGGGCTTATGTAGGTGTCATGTAGGCTTATGATCCAGGCTAATATATATGTGTGCTACGTAGGTGACAGCATTTCATACCACCTGAGCTCATCTCACAACCCTCCTCTGATCCTTAATAAAATACTTTACCTTTCAGGCTTCACAGGCACGACTGCTACTCAAGGACCAATGTTCTTTTCACATAGTGGCCCTGCAATCTATTGCTGCACTTTGCTAAGCTTTGCAGTGTAATTTCTTTTACGCTGTGAGCCCTGGAGAGGGGTTTGACAGCAAGCGTGACCTCAGCTTTTTCCTCTGTAGCAAGTTCGGCCTGATACCCCAGGAGAGCCGAAAGCATGTTTCTCTCTATTGCTGTTTTTTGCCACCAGTCAACATCTTTAGATTGTGATATGAGCAAAACCCCACTGGGTAAGATAGAAAACAGGTAGAAAAGCGTCACACGTTTCACACAATTCAGGAATTTCACGTCGGTTTGGGAATAGTCTGAATTCAAAAACTAAAACAAAAGTGCTGACAAATTGAACTGGCAGGACATGCAGGACAGTTTGAAAAGGACAGCAGTTTACCCTTAGTTTCAGTCCAGAACCGACTTTATTTTTTCTCAGCAAAAAACCTCTATAAAACAATAAGGCGTCAGTCTGTCTAGCAAGCATCTGGACGGTCAGAGCAAAAAAGCATTGCCTCGGGTTCAGTTGAACACCTGTGCTGTATAGCCTGTGGTCAAATTGAATAAAACAAGATTTTAAGTGGGAGAGTGGGTTCAAGGGATTGAAGGGAAGACATAAAAGGCTGCAGGGGGAAAAAAACACATATGAGCCTGTAAATGTGATACCTAGCTTTTTTTTTTTTTTTCTTTTTAACGGACATCCACAGATCTTTACTGAAGTGTGGAACAGTGGTGTGCTCACCATTATACAAAGCATTAATTTATTACAAGATTGCCTGAACTTAGCATAATCATAATCCTGTTAGCCTGGAAACCAAGTAGCCCTGTTCTGGCTTATATAATTTAGTTTAGATTTCATTTCTGTCTTGAGACGGGAAGAGAAACAAAATCCGTCAAGCCTGATTTCTGCATTAGTAATCTCAAATATGCATGGAATTCAAATAGTCACAACAGTGATAGTAATATTAATATCAGGGTCAAATCCTCCCTGCCTTTATAGTGATTTTGAAAGAGGTTGTTTTTTATATAACTTTTTTTTTTTTTTAAATGTCTCCTGTCTCCTACAACCTCCCTGAGGTCTCCTGCAGTGCTAAGTATAACAGAGCGGAGCGAGGGCATGAATATAGAGGGATATAGCTAAACCTAGGCATGTATAATCCTAGCTTCGTCAGAACCTTGTCAATCATTAAACCCGGATTTGCTTTCTCCAGAGCGAGCTCTTTATTCAGGCAGTGTGCAGAAAGGCATATAGGAGCTTATGCCAGTAGGACAGTTGTATGTGTTTTTGCAACTTGTGATGGTTGTAAAAAGTGGAATTTGAAGAAAACATATCCTCCAGTCAAACAGAAGAGGTGATCTGAACTCGCCACGATGCCTTGATACTCCTGAATTGTCACCTAAACAGATCAATCATCCTGCTTCTTATTATAGTTTACTTTGAGTGCTCAAGCTAAACGTCCAACAGCTGGTGTCTGCTATTATACCAACTATATAAGAGGATTGGAAGGTGGATGAAAGGAATGCAGATTTGAAAGAACAGAGGGGCAAATGCAAATGGGGAGACTAAGAGAACTTGGTGGGGAAACAAAAGGAGTACTCGGAGATGAAACAGGAGACAGAGACGAGGGTGGCAGCCTCCTGCAGAACTACACAGGAAGACAGACAGCTGAGGTCAGGCTTATATAATGTGTAAAATTTGAAGCTTTACTCTGGGGGATGATACTTCCACCTGCGTAGAGCATTTACCAAGAAACCCTAATTTCTAAGGTTTGAAGAAGTCGCAGTAAATATAAAAAAAATCAATGTAATGAGAAATAATTGAAGCAAGCGGCGTACAACTGAAGTCACAACGCAATCAATCTCCCCTGCAATTTTAATGAGGATAAATGCCGTGTTTTATGATGGATTTGCATTTTTATAGGCTGCTGTATGTTCACGCTAAAGTGGGCTCATCCAGCTAAACCATCACAGGTGTGCAAAATCATATACATGCTGACCGTGCCAAGCCAACATGAATGTTTCCTCAACACTCATTTAACAATGGCAAGAAGCCCAAATCGTTCCACTTCATCTCTGCAATTAATCTGGATGTAAATGTCTGTTTGTTTACGTTGTGCTTGTATCACTTGACATGTTCACTGCTTCAGGAAATGACACTTCAACTTCAATCCCTCCGTTTTCACTCAATTATAAACACGTCCTGAAGGGTAGTATGAAAATGTGATTCTGTACTGCAGTATTTCAGTTTCCAGTCCAGGTGCATGTTCACGTGTCTTCATTCCTAAGAGGTACAACTGTTCCAAACTCATCCCAGTCTCAGTAATCAGTCCAGGGTATGAGCTGTCTATCTGCCAACCTGAGTTCAGCCCATTCCTGCACTTTCCATTACATGATTTAATCCTTGGCTGATGGTCAGCCAGGAACATAAGCACAAACTCTTGACAACCTGAACTGACAGTTTGAATCTTTCTGCTTTCTCATTGAGAAAAAAAAAAACTTCATTCTCAGTTCTCATCTTCTTTTTCTTCTTTTTTTCTCATTTACAGCAAGCTACCCAGCTGGGCGCGAGCAGTTGTTCCCAAGATCTTCTATGTAACGGAGAAGGCATGGAACTATTACCCCTACACTATCACTGGTAATTCATCCACCCTGATTGTTCGATAGATGAACAGGACTCTCATAGCAAGTTAGCTATAATCCCAGAGCAATTTTGTCAAGGATTAAGATATACATCTGGGGATTTCTTGACTCTGCTATCTTGAGAATGTATAATCCCAGCTTGAGAAATTTGTTCAGTGTCTCAGGCCCTGTTTACACTTGGTTTTAAAACATGTCTTGGGCGAACAGGTCACAAGTGGACAGCCGAGACATGTTTATACCTGTGTCTATCGTGCACCTCCAAGATGTCCAGCCAACCACTTGTGTTCATATTTCATTACTGCATATGTCATTTCTGCTAGAGGGTCAAAGGGTCCTAAACACAGTTATGTTAAAAACGTTAAATCTGCAACATACCGCCATTATTTTCTTGCACCCCAACCAGATACCTCAGTGCTTCCCTCCATTTTTTTCCACGTGTTGGCACGCTGTCACCACAACAACCACCACACCCTGCATTAATGTCGGATTTTACTGTTAAATCCTTGTCTGAGATGGATGCATTAGTGTTTACGCTACAAAACATACATGGTATGATGCATCCCAGACCACCTCAGCAAGTGCTTTGAATGAATCTGTTTTTAACGTGTCTTGGTGATTGTTTACACTTGTATTCAGTACTGTCCACTTCACCCAAGATGCATTTTAAAACCAAACGTAAATAGGGTCTTAGTTCTGCCATACAACATCAGACAGAGGACAGATATGAAATATGACCTAAAAATAGAAAACAAAACATTATAATTGTTGGTATTCACGGTCTTCTTTACCTCCCGTTCATAAAGACCGGAGGTTTTATCCTATTTATCTGTTTATCATTATAAGTGCCTTGCTTACACGTTTGTGTATTGACCAACTCTGTATGATAACAGGGTGGACAATTACACAGTAAACATCCTGACCAAAGGTTAACCATTACACAGTGTGTGAGCAACATCAGGCTGGCACAAGGGCGACATCAGTTAAATGATGTAATCCTTTTTTCAAGTGATGGTTTTTGGAATGTTTTCATCTTAATGGATTTTCTCTTGGTCTCATGCTGACCACGTCAAACTGCCAGGATTAAAAAAAAGAAAATAAAAGAAATTATGTTAAAAAAGCAATCAATCAGCTTCCAGAGTTGTTTTCCTGCTGAGAAAATGATGGCAATTCCAGGATATGATATTGATGCACAAAAATGGAGAGTGGAGAGTAACCTGATCAAAGTGCTAAAACTGTTGTTAAAATCAAAGCAAATATGTACAAATACTATACTTTCTAAGTACAGTATCTATACAGGGTTAAAATAGTGAAAATACAAGGAAAAACACCACTAAGGTCCATAAAAGTGCTACCCAAGTATTGTACACATGATAGGTAAGTACATTAAATACTAATGTAAATAAATATGTAAATACAATTGTAAATGTCATTTCCCTTATGTGTTTTC
>JAQLOM010000008.1:7048422-7058981 GCA_030068315.1 Chrysichthys thysi | reverse complement strand
AAAGGTCTTCGGCTTTGTCCCTTACACACAGAGATATCTCCAGTTTCTCTGAATCTTTTGATGATGTTATGCACTGTTGATGAGATTTGCAAAGCCTTTGCAATTTGATGTTGAGGGACATTGTTTGTAAAGTATTACACAATCTTTTTATGCACTCTTTTATTGGAGAGTCTCTGTCCATCTTTACTTCTGAGAGACTCTGCCTCTCTAAGACATCTCTTTTATAGCTAATTATGTTACAGACTTGATATCTATTAACTTAATTAGTTGCTAGATGTTCTCCCAACTGAAACTTTTTCAACTTTCTTGCTTTTTCAGCCATTTGTTGCCCCCATACCACCTTTTTTGGGACCTGTAGCAAGCATCAAATTTGAAATGTGCTCATTTAGTGGATAAAGGTGTACAATTTCTCAGTTTGACATTTGTTATGTTATCTATGTTTTGTTGAGAATAAAATATTGGCTCATGTAAATTGAAAGTCTTTTAGTTTTCATTTTATTCGTCTTCTGCCGCTTAATCCTGGTCAGGGTTGCAGGGGGAAGCTGGCACCGATCCCAGCTGACATCGGGTGAGAGGCGGGATACGCCCTGGGCAGGTCACCAATCCACCGCAGGGCAACACACAGGGACAGACAACCATTCACACTCACATTCACACCTTCAGCCAATTTTAGAGTCGCCAATCAGCCTAATTAGCCTAACTCCCATCTGTGCATGTCTTTGGACTGTGAGAGGAAACCGGAGCATCCAGAGGAAACCCGCGCGAACACGGGGAGAACATGTAAACTCCACACAGAAAGGCACCCGTGCCGAACCCGGGGCTCGAACCCAGAACCTTCTCACTGTGAGGTGACAGTGCTAACCACTCAGCCTCCCAGTTTTCATTTTATTCAACTTTAAAGAACGTCCCAACTTTTCTGAAATTCGGGTTGTATATGATCTATACTGTAGGTAGCTAACCCTCTCTTGGAGGAAAAACACTCAACCAAACTCATATACAATATATAATGCATAGCGTAGTGTGGTAATATGCAAATCTTATGAAAAATAGTGTTGTATTTGTATATAGTAGTTTATTAATTCCGGTATAATGCAGTATGGTACTTAGAATAATAATTTACTGTAGTAGTAAGGTGTTTCGGCATGGCCTGAATCTCAAGTAAAATACCAAAAACATTTGGTGCACAATTACATTGACTAGTATCATATCAGCACAGGTGGTCTAAGATCGTGTTTGGTGTTCAGTTGAACATTTTATTACCTCTCACCTATAATTATTGAGGGCAAGACCTTTCAAAATTTCATCTTAGATGCTGCTCTTACTCCTGTCGTTGTTTCCTTCTTTTCTAGATAATGTGAGCAGTGTCCCAGACAGCAGAGGTGTTGTCAACACAAATGAGGCTTTCTGCACAGTAGTCCAGACACGCCTAGCAGACCATAAACTGCTCTTCTCTGGCGAGGTGGACTGCCGAGATAAGGACCCCAGAGCTCCTCCACCTCCAGCCTGCTACATCGAGCTCAAGACCTCAGCTGAAATCTGCACCCCGAAACAGCGCAGTAACTTTCACAGGTGTGCCTTGAAATTGGCTTTAAGCCTTATTATTTGCAAATTCATGCCTTGTGCTTTTGAGCAAAGGGCTAAATTAGTATTTTTTTACTATTAAAATAAAAAAAAGAATACTTTTCACAACATTTAAAGGTCCACTATGTAGGATTTAGGGGGATCTATTAGCAGAAATGGATTACAGTATGTTCAGTATAGGAATGCTTTCATTAGTATAGAATTACCAATAACTACGAATCATTGTGTTTTCATGAGCTTAGAACGAGCCCTTTATGTCTACATAGGGAGTAGGTCCACCTCCAAGGTGTCTCCATGTTGTGCCGCTAGAGTAGCCCAGAACGGACAAACCAGTGGAGAGCGCTTTCTGCATTTTTACAAGTGGCAGCATGGAGCCTGAAGGAAGCACTGGAAGGACGACAAAGAATAAGAAAAGAAGACATGAAGAAGAGGAAACAGTGTTTGGTGGTGCTGGCTAACAAGAGTGAGATCCCAAATTTTGATAAAAATGGAGAATCATACTTATTATTTAGCACAGAAAAAGCAAGGGAGTGTGAATGTAAGTCCTTGGAAGTATGCTATGTGCGCCTGATGGCCACGGTATGTTCTAATGCATGTTTGGAAAGCAAGAGATAAGGGCCCTCCCCTGGTTGCAATCAACTGAATCCTACATGGTGCACATACTTAACTGTTCTTTAATAGAGATAAAGACAGAGTGCTTTCAATTATAAGTATGTTGCTTGTTGTTTTCCTATGTTCCTCTCAAAGATATAAGCTGCTGAAATGGTGGGCGCAATCATTTCTTCCTGGAGTTCCGCGTATAGTAGCTGGATTCCGAGACCACGATGGTGTAGTGGTGTCTGTCGAGACGTTCCACGTCTCAAAAATATCCCAAATGATCAAGGTTTGTTTAGATTAGAAGGATTTGAGCAGGAATTATTATTATTATTATTATTATTATTATATGGATGTGCACAATGGAAAATATTTTCATGCTCCGTTTCTCATACAGAATGAGCACAACTGCTGGAAGCCGACAGTCTGTATGAACTTCTGTAGCGATTTCCTGTCCTTTGTGAAATCTGTCGTAAAAGAGGATAATCCAAGGTATGGAGTGACTAATAAATGTATTGGAGGGTGAACACAGACAAAAAAATTTGCTTTTAAATATGAAGTAGCTGACTGGTGGGTGGGAAATGGCACTGGGGAGAAAATGAAAAAAAATAAAAAATGAAGTTGTTGCATCACTTCACCTCAGGTTAAACGTGATAGATAGATCGATAGATCAATCGATCAATCGATCCGGTATCTTACTTTGATTTGTGTGTGAATGTTTATCCCTGGAATAAACTCAAATGTGCTGTCTGCTGTATATTTCTTTCAGGCTGGTGTACCTGTTTGCATGGGAGCCACGTAGAGACGTGGCCTACACAGTTCACAGAGACTCCCAGTATACATTCCTTCCCGATTGGTATATCAAGGAAATGGCAAGCCATCCCCACCACCATGTCTCTAAACCCTAACATTTAACACAGTAATCAGCCAACCAAGGTTGTTTTCTTGTCTGAAGTTTTCCTTTTTAATTCAATACACGGTATAGCTAACAAATAAGTGAAGCTTATAAGTACCAGTTTAGAACTGATGCTCCAGTGAAGAACTACAAAAGCAAACATACACTATATGGATAAAAATATAGGGACATCTGACTACTACACTTATATGTGCCCATTCCAAAATCATGGCCATAAATATGGAGTTGGTCCTCCTCTTGCTGTTATAATAACCTTCTCCATTCTACCTTCTGGGAAGGCTTTCCACTAGATTTTGGGGCATGATTGTGGAAGTGAATGCTCATTCAGCTATAAGAGCATTAGTGAGGTCAGGCACTGATGTCAAGTGACAAGGTGCAGGCAGTGCTCCAGTTCGTCCCAAAGGTGTTCTAGGTGGTTGAGGTCAAGGATCTGTGCAGGACACTTGAGTTCTTTCACATCAACCTTGGCAAACCATGTCTTCATGGACCTCACTTTGTGCTCATTTTGTGCATGGTCATGATGAACAAGGGTTAGCACCAGTGAAGTAAAGTCTTTATGCTACAGAAAAGACAAATAAAGGCATTCTAGACAATTTGGAGCTTCCAACTTTGTTGCAACAGTTTGGGGCAGAACCACGTTTTATGGGCGTGATGTCAGGTGTCCACATACTTTTGGGTATTCAGTGTAACTGTAAATCTCATGCTTCCATACAAAACAGTACGATTCATAAGGTAACAATTCGATCATGTTCATTTAATTTATGAATGTAAAGAATCAGTCTGAATCAGTTAACATCAGGTTGTTTTTTTTAAAGTTACCTTTATTAAATTGTCATATTGTTGCACTCCAATTCTTTAACTTTCTCTGTACACAATTGATGTTGCTTCTGTCTCTTGTGGATAAGCCTATGTTTAATCCTGTACTGGGGCATGACTCATTTGGCTTGCGCCCAGGAAATGTTAAATGCTCTATCCTACACTTTTAAATGAGTGATATTGTATTCATTGTTGTTTGTCACTTTTGAAGGCATCCAAGAAAACAAAGCAAGAAATAAACTCATCCAAAGCTTGAAATCCTTCAGCAGTCATCCAGGTTATTTTGAATTGCTCGACTCAACACATTCAGAATTGACTTTAATGAAAAAAAATAAAAAAATAAACCCTAAATTGAAATCAGATTTTTTTTTGGGTCCCCCAAATCCCCATGAACTCAGGATTCCAATATGTGTTTTGATTCTTTCAAGCCTTGTTCTTGGGAGTTTCAAGTTTCACGTCCAAGAACTGGCGATACGTTTGGCTTGTTAAGATTTATGCATTAAGCCAAAGTATATAAGCATTCAGGATTTTTTTTCCACTTAAATTTCCATTTAATATGACTGGGATATTTATCCAGTGTTATCATGCTCAGAATTTAAATTAGCAAACAAACACACACAAATAGGGAAATATTACATAACTATTTAATTCATAATGTAAACTCGTTTACATTGTTCCACCTCCAGCAGACCAACCACACTTGGCACACACAATTAACAAAGTGAGACAGTTGCATTATTAGTTGCATGCAAATTAGTCAATAAGTGCAAACTGTTACTGTCATATAACAGTGGGCTTGAATTTTATCTCAAATATCTTTCAACATGCTTATATTAATTTATTAATGATAAAAAAAATCATTGTACAAATTAGATTCATAAATAATCAACACTACAGAGTCAGAGGTAGTTATTGTTACACTGACCGCTGGAATTCACGAAGGATACAGCCACATATACTGTCCTACATCATTCTAATAACATTTACCTTAAGGATAGGTATATTACTTTAGTTGGAGATTTGCATACAATGTTGGCATAAATTTGACCAGTAATTTGCACTCTTCTCCTTTTACTTGATTAATGTGCTGATGGACAAAAAAACTAAATGTGTACCTAAAGGAATTGTTTTTTTCTCGGGGGGGGGGGGGGGGGACGGACGACAACCGTTCTAAATTTTCAAGCTCATGTAAACACCTAAAATTCATTATTCAGTGCAGTTAATAACTGTTCATCTCACAGAATGGAGATGTAAACTCTCAACTGAGTAAGAACTGAATGACAGACATGACTCACTAAACCGACTCCCTAACTACTGTACAGTAATGCACAGTCGTTTTGTTTTCCACATACAGCTAGCGAAACTGGCCATTGTGTGTTTAAAAAAAAAGAACTGCCATAAAGAAGAAATTCATAGCTGACTGATTAAGGATGATTAAATAAAATAAGACATTAATTGCAATTATAGCAAGATACATTTACGTCTCTCTAGATCATACAATGTTTCTTGTATAGAATTAAGACTCGTGCTAAAAGGGGAAACGCTCCCCGAACAGTCTTTTTATATCATTTCTAAAATCTGACCGGAACAAAGAAAAGTATTAAAATTAAAATGCATTTGAGTTCACCTTTGTAATTACTGAGCCACTACACTGGTTAAGATCTGGCATTAGAGTCTCTAGAGGTAGTAAAGGAAGCAGGTTGACTCTGGTTAGTTTTAAGGCTACTGTTGTTAATGCTTCAGCTTCTTATTGAGGCGCATCAGTTTGAAGGTGACTGCCGTGATCTTCTCATAAACCATGAACATAAGAGCTGCTGTCAGCACCGTCTGAAGAAGCTTCGCCTCCAGACCTTTGTACAGGCTGAGCACTCCGTTGCGCCTGTTGGAAAGATATGGAAGATAACGAGAGTGTAATACATGAAAGTAAACAGCCTTATCTGCATAAACAGTTCATCTGTTTTCAGTACCAGGGTTACATTTACAGCTGGCAGAGCACCTCACTTTGGCAGAACTAGTACATTTACATACAATATCATCATACATCTTGTGTGTTTATTAGATACGATGGCGCAATATAATGATTTAACCATCACCACACGATATGATATGATCACTATGGCCACTGATGTTTACTCCAATTATCTCCTCAATATCCTCCTGAGACCCAAACTCTAACGTCGTGTGCCTTGTCCTTTCTCCTCACTCTTTGTTTTTTAGCAACTGATAACTATTGAACTTGAGCATTGCCTCCAAACAGGAAGACATTTAGCAAAAGGGTCATGCTCAATGGTGCTCATGTGAGGATCTTACAAGGAAATACACACAATGTAGTTGGAGGAAAATGTGATGTCCTCCTATGACGACAGTGGGGTCTCAGAAGATATATCAGATTATAATAATCTTGGTAAAAAATTTCATCTCTATGAAATTTAAAAACAACACTTTCCTCACGGGGTAATGAAAGTTACAGCCCAGCTTCTTGTAATCGTTTTTTTTTTTTTTTTAAGTTTTTAATAACACTTGGACATATACCAATATTTTAAATGACTTCACATGCTAATTATATGCACACTTTTTGTTTCAAGTAAAAAAGAATTTTTTTAATGCCCACGCCGAGACTTGAACTCGGGATGTCAGGCATGAAAGCCGAAGCTCATATCATATCATTCCGCCACCGAGAACATTTCTTTGTAAATTTATATATGGCGGAAGTTATATTTAAATTACATAATACAAAACTAAATGTTCATTATCTCTGCAACCGGACATGACATCTCAACTTTTTTTTTACAGATTTTTATTAAAATTTTAATTTTTCCAAATATTTCTTTGCTTAAAATGCATTGTCATCGGAGTAGAACATGTCTACCAAGTCGACAGGTTAACAGGAAGCGGGTTAAAAATTGATTACAAAATTTGTAACAGACAAATAGATAGAAACAGTGAATTAAGTAAAGTGCTCTAAAGAGAGATATGTTAATTGACATCGGAGTCTGGAATGATTTGCATCAGTGTTTTGAACACTGTTACACCGCCTGGAAGCCACACCCCCTTTCTCCATCTCGCTTACTCTCAACTTGAGTCATGGACATCTTCAAATAAATGGCAAAACGCTTGTGGACATCTGATCATCACACCTATTTACACCTAGAATTACAATTTCCCTTCACTAAAACTAAGCAGCCCAAACCTGCTCCTGCATGACAATGCCCTGTGCACTAAGCAAGGTTTGTCAGATTTGGAGTGGAGGAAATCAAGTGTCGTGCACAGAGTCCTGACCTCAAAGCCACTGAACACATTTGGGATGAACTGGAAGTTTCTGCACCCCAGACCTCCTCATCAAACATCATTACCTGATTTCCCTAATGCTCTTGTAGATAAATGAGCAAATCTCCACAACCACACTCCAAAATCTAGTGGAAAGGCTTCCCAGAAGAGTGGAGGTCAAAATAATAGTGGATTAAATTTGGATCAAATCTGGAATGGGATGTTCAACAAGCACTTGTGGTTCAGGTGTGAAGTTCAGGTGTCCATAAATTTTGGCTGAGTAGTGCATGTACAACATGGATAACATTCGGCAAATGTATAGTAAGCGTCAGTTATTATAAGTCTTCTTATTAGTAGTAGTAGTATTTTGAAATATTTAGGCCAAAAATGATCAAAACTGGTACATTCCGTTTTTAGCCGACGGGAAAAAAAGATAGAGAATTTAGACTTAAAAAGGATTAAGTAGGCCTAAACTCAAACATAAAACTTTAAAAATAATGCTAACGGTGATACTTTCTAAACACTTTCTAATGATTTTACCCCCCTCTTTTCCTACGCATGTCAGTGCTCTGTTCAGCAGCAGAGAAAGTGTCAACCATGTGGACACTGGACAACTGATTTGTAAAAGGCTAATATAAAACGTATAGTGATGGACCCTAGTTTTTTTCTGTTGGAAAAAAACCCAATAACACTATTTCAGACATTTGAATGTACGTGCGGACAGACTGATGATACAAATCGTACACTACACACCCCTCTACTATCCTTAAACATTAAATGCTGGAAAAGCTTATTTTCCTGTGTTTAAATTGCAAGCAGAGTAAAGCTATTTTGCACGACCCTATAATATACAGTTATTTTTTGTATAAATAAAGGATTCCTCTTTCACCATACCTGGACCTCGGCAGTACCTATTCTTATGTTACACCGGAGTCATTTATTAGAATAAAGAAGAAATATTTGATATTATATCTGTCACTAATAGCTAGTAATCCAATGGTGTGTGGTCTGAATTTTTTTTTTTTTTTTTTTTTTTTTTTAAGTTCCTACCTGCAGTAAGTTCCCATTTAATAACTGCTATACACCTACAAGAGACGTGAGCGACTTGTGGCTTGCTAAAGAAAAACAGTTAAATGTTTCAAGCGCTAAAGTTTGCGTCCTCATGTGTTTCAAATAAAAAAAAGGAAAAAAAAGTACCTCTATTACAATAAACTATACTATATACAAATCAATATACAATATTTGCATTTCAGTCTGAACTTACTTGATTCTGTTCATCAGTAAATTCACCACATTGCGCATACTGCCCAGTACACCCCCACTCTCTTGTGATTTGTGTTGGCCAAACTGAAGAAGAGGACAGGCAGATGCAGGGATTAGAAACATTTTGTAAGAACAAAGGTTAAACATTATACACACTATGTCCAGATCTGATTCTAGTAAAACAAACAGCCAACATGTTTACCCTCAGAATGGCCTGGACGGTCTGCAGTGGATAAGTGGCTGTCGTCGCAATAGCTTTGGCAATGGCACCCATGAGAAAGATCTCAAGTGAGGAAATCTATAAGCAAAACACAAAGCAGCATTTTCAGATAAGCAGTAAGAATAAACCTTACAGCAGAGGACAAAGTAGCAGACGCCAGCATAGAAAGAACGAGTGATGAGGCTCACCTTGCGTCCATCTTGCCCTGCTCTTCTCTTCATGGCCTCGTAGAACATGAACTGCACTGCAGGATTGAACACCAGCAGCAAGGACGGGAGCGTGCCATTCCACAGCGCTCCTACCCCCTCATCAGCTATGATCTGGGAGAAAGTGTCTTCGAGAGAAAAGGAAAAATAATTCAATATGCATCATGTTAGTTATGCCACACTGTGTCCTGTGGCAAAAATATTAACCTATCAGTCATAATATAATAAATTAAATGGTGTCTTATAAAGGAAAAAAAAAAAAAACAGATCACATACATTTCACAACAGTGCTAGCTGGGAGTAAACTGACAGGTTTATATTAATGTGCTCTTTCTAATACATTTGGATTTCCACAGACGTTTTTAAAATTTTTGTAACTGTTCATAAGGTGAATACTAAGATTGACACGCTTTCTTTTACCACTAGACTTATCTTTGGGTGGCATAATGATGGCACTGGTCAGAAAAACAGTGAAAAACACCAAATAATCGTTGAAATAAAAACACTATAGCTTCACAATGACCACAGCTCAACTGACGCTTGTGAGCAACTAGTAACACGCATGCCACCGCCACCTAGCGAACAATTGCTGAACTACAGGACTCAGTTCGCAACACCCGGGATTTTTAAACTTTCGTACCGGACATTCTGGCTAATGGATTATTTATTCAGACCAGCGGATTTTGTCCGTTGCATCCGATATCTGTTAATGCGGTGTCTGTATATTACATTACATTACATTATTGTCATTTGGCAGACGCTCTTATCCAGAACGACTTACATTTATTTTATTATTACAATTGAGCAATTGCAGGTTAAGGGCCTTGCTCAAGGACCCTGCAGTGGCAGCTTGGTGGTACCTGGACTTGAACTCCCAACCTTCCGATCAGTAGCCCACCGTCTTAACCCCCTGAGCTACCACTGCCCTGTCTGTAGAAGAAAGGATCGACTGTAGGTGAAAAAAAATCAACTTAGGGGTGTAACGTGCTGTGTGCTCTTCTGACTCACCAAAAATGCCCTTGTAGTGGGTCTGCTGGAGATCTTCGTTCCGAAATTTTGCTCCCTGTAGCTTCAGCCGAGTGTTCACCACCCACATTGGTGTAGTCAGGAGCACGTTCACTGTCCCTACAGCAAACACCAGAACACATTTCATTCCTCAGGAGCAAAACTCTCCATTAAGCTCTCCCAACTAGAATAACAACAGCCTCGTTTCTGATTTAGCTCATGATTTCATGACATCAATTAAAAAATGTATATGTTCCTGCTTCGCTTAGACACAGCAAACTGTACCAAAACACTCATTTTAAAGACTACAGCCAGCTGTACTGATATACTAATGAAGCAAGCTAATAAACATTAAGTAACACTATGGTACTGCGTTATGAATATGAATCACTCGTCGGGTGTCTCAGTGAAAAACAGCAGAGTAAGAGACGTGAAGTGTTCGTCTACCTGCGATGAAGCCCATGAGAAGGTCTCTGCCAGGCCTGGACTGCCCTTTTTCCAGGACCATCAGCCGCTTCAGTGAATTGAATGTGTAGAAGTAGACGAAGTTGGAACAGCACAGGCTAGAGATTACAGGAAACCAACCACGATACAGAGACATTCTACAAGAGCAAGGAGAAAAAATGTGAATTTTATAAGAAAGCAGACAATTTAACCATTAACTTGATATTATTAGGTCTTGTGTTTTTAT